>QFFA01001484.1:9837-24852 GCA_003316565.1 Russula foetens
GAATTGCTGGAGACGGGTCCTCTGGTCATTCTGATTTGGACCCGGCGAAAGGAGGGAGGTGATAGTGGTCGGGCTCGGGCTCGTCGTCGTGCGCGGTGGCACGGAGAAGACCGGGCATGTGCTGGTGCTGGTGCTGGTGCTGCTGTTGATGCTAGGGTATTTGTAGGTGATGGCATTGGAACTGAGGTCGATGTTGCTGGAGTAGGGGATGCGGGTGGTGCTGACGATGCTGGAGGTGTCGTTGGAGTTGTGTCGGAGATGCTGTTGCTGTTGCTGGTGGTGTTGGTGTTGGACCAGGGATCGTGTGGTTCGGTGATGTCGCTGGCTATGTTGGAACTTGTGGAGGTGGCGGTTTTGTACTTTGTTGTTGAGAGCGGTGTTGTTGGTGTTAGTGCGAGGGGAACACGAAGGCGAGTGATTCGGATCGGAAGGTGGCGACGGTGTGAATAGCGTGGAGATGTCGGTGTGAACGATGGGGACGTCGACGAGTACTGGGTCGAGGTCTGTGAATACGTTGATACGTATGAGGGAGAAGGTACGGAAGGGGACAAGGAAGGTTTGAGGGTGTATGTTGAGGATGGGGCCGGTGGCGCTGATACTGACGGCGCTGACGCCTTGCGGCCATGACGGCGAGGTTTTCTCCACTTGAGGTGCCAGAAACTCTGAGCAATGGCGCACGAGCGAGTCGGCCGTGAGCAAGAAGGGATGCATGGGTGTTTCTGCTGCTGTCGATGGACTCTTCTCCGGTGTCGTGCTCTTTGCAATTGCGGCTGCATCGACTTTTATGCTGGCGGAACGTTGCCAGACTTGGTCTAGGACTTCGAGGCGTTCTTGTACGTGGCATTTGTCGGCTTGGCTTTAAGCGTGGTGACGAGGGGTGAGAGCGGAAGCAGTGGTAACGGAACTGAGGAATCGGAATCGTCTGGAGTCAGGGAAGGGGAAATGGTTCCTGCGAGGTCAGCTGCGCTGGGGCAATACCTTGACGATATCACACTTGCTCGCAGGAATCGACAGACGTACATGTTGTTGACAATTGAGAATCCGAGTCTAAGACACAATTTACCACCCTCGGAACCTTTCACCACGCACTCTGCGGACATTCCTTCCTTTCGAAAAACGCCAACGAAGCCCTGTGTGGTCGCCTGCTGGCGAGGAAAGAAAAAGGTCGTCGACGAAAACGCGTTGAAGTGGCAGTTCGCAGATGGCGTGACCGCGTGGTGGCCAACTGGCGGACACGGTGTGAGGCCTTTTTTTCTTGCCTTTTTATTATAAATATCTACTGGCGTCTAAGCCACAAGACGGCACGTACTACGAAGTCTGTGAGGATTCATGCCAATTATACAAGCAACGAACACAAGATAGGTCTGTGCGTTATTTTGTCCTTCTCCATTGTCAGACGCCGTCGTGTGGTGTGGCGTAGTCTCATTGCGTCACTGACTCGGACAGCAAATTGGGACACTCGGTCTCGTCGCTGGCAGGACTGCGGAGTCACTGCCTTCCAACCAATATCCCCTTCGACACAGTTCATCATCCGATGATGACGCTTTTACAGATCAACCTACAATAGCATGCCCACAGGCAACGATGGTGACGACGAAGAGGAAGACGGGGTCGAAGAAGAGGCAAAGACGGACGTAGATGACGGTGAACTCAACCAACAGCGACAACGGTACCGTCGCATTCGCCATGCGCCATCGATAACGGCACCAACGACACCTATCGAGTCCGCGTGGCCCCAGCATCTGTACAACCTGCTCGACTCGGAGCGGCCCAACTCGTCCGCAGCAGCCGTGCTAAGGCATGTGCCGGTCACTGGCGGGCTCATCACGTTCTACCCGCTCATCACGATCCCTGAGACTGCTCCAGAGTTCCACTTACTGCCCGGAGACATCTGGTTAGGCCCGATACGAGCCTCAGGCTTTGTGTTGTTCACGGTCGATCAAGTCGCACGTTGCGCTACGACGAGACATTCCTACTGTGGTCTGCCTTATGTGCGTGGGACGGTTGTGAATATGTTTCTTTTCGCTCCTTTCTTTGACTTCTAGGGACCCTTTGTGATAATGAACACGGATCCTGAATGTTGTGCTTCGATGAAGAAAGCGGAGCATAACATATATGGGCTGTTATGCTGGTGTGGTTGATATTGAAAAGGAACATAGCGAAGCCTGCGAGGAAAGGAACAGAGAAGGGTGCAACAATACGGGCAACGCTCCAACCGCCCAGCGAAGATGAAGCTTGTCAACGCCCTCGTCAAAGAACAGCCGGATCATCTCTCTTTTACGCGTACTGTATCGTGGCTGGATGGATTGGTGGGCCCATTGTTGGAGTAGCGTCGCCAATAGGTCGCATGTGAGGGCGATGGCCAAACTGAGGAACCAGAGCGAGTAGGCCCAGCTGGCAGCGTTTGGCGGAGAGCATGAAGTAGTCGGATCAGGAAGTATGGAGGGGACAGTGATGTAAGAACCGGTCGAATTAGCGAGGGTCCTATAGATGTTTGCAAGTAAAATGCTGAGGTGTCTTGAGAAGAGGGTTGATGTATGTCCATAGATATGTCAGATATCGAATGACGACTCACGAAAATCAAGACCCCATCTGCGCCTGCTTTCCACTCATCTATCGTCTTCTCGTCGTCCTCCCCAGCCATATGCAAATACCAGAAACGTGAACCGGATCCGTCAACAAAGCCTGATTCTCCTTGGGACGGTCGGTGTTGCTCCGACTGAGGTAGATGACCGATACGTGGGATTGGTTAGTGACTAGGTCAAAAGGTAGGAACATTGGTGATTTGGGCATATCGTGCAGGATGGTGGGTAGGAAGAGGATGACGTGAGGAAGCACCTGGTCGAAGCCGTAGGCCCGTAGACATGACTGCCGGCAATATGAGATTGTCTGTGCTGATGGCACAGGCCTCGCTTCGAGGCACGGATGCGGTCACGTTCGTGTTTCAATACGGTGGACAAAGGTCATTGGGATTTGGGCGGTCAGGGTCAAAGACGCATTGGCACAGCGGAATGCCTTGGTGGCTCAATGCCCGACTGGGCAGCACCGCGTGCTTTGATCAAACATTTGACCCGTATTTTACTTTCAACAATTCCTATTTCTGCCAGGTGGAAACCAACACTGTATCCTATATGGACTCGAGATTTAGCAGGAGGGTGCCCACTGACTGTCCCGGGTGCTCCCCGGTGTTTACTCCCATCAACCCCTGGCCCAGCTCGCCATTATACAATTCTTGAAATCGAAAAGGATGTAATCATAATCCTACAATATCCATCACCATCATCCCCCAAACACAACCGCGATTCTTTTCTGCTATTGAGAGCTGAAGCGGTATTCTCCGACGGGTCCTGGTCTCAGGTTTCGGGTAATGTTCTGAGTCGGCTATTTCAGGGGAGGGTTGTGTGAGTGACTGCGACACAATGTGATTTGGAATTAGGGCTTCATCAAATCCATAGAGACAAATGATTTTTCAATGTAAACTTCGATCAGAGAGATTCGATCAGAGAGATCACCAGGAAAGACATGGGACGTGGGAACCTTGTCATGAAGAGGGTGATGTCATTGACATTCGTTATGAGGGGGTCAGTCAGACTGGTTTAAACCATTGCGTCAGCAGGTATGTGGGGCGCCGCATGGTCCGCACTACTATCGGTCAGTATAGGAACAGGCAAGGGTACAACATAGGGGATAGAGGAAGGTTGGTGGGTTGTTGTCGTATTCCCTGTTTGTCGCGGAACAGCGTCACCGCTTGGGTGAGGACAGATTACGAGATCGAGCATAGATAATACTATGGAGTGGATGGTAGGTGCCTCGTAGTGGCCCTGCCTCAGTGCTGTCGGGGAATCGAGAGGAATCGAGAGGAGAGGGATGGTGGGACGGGGTGACCTGGGTGGAGGGTTGAAGCATGTCAGGCACCTCATGCCGTGACAGCTCATCTGCAGGGTGGGGAATCGTATGATCTGGTTTCGACATGGGTGAAGTAAGGGAGCCATGAGCCGGAGAAGTGATAATGGGACCATGAGTCATCTCCACCGTCTTCCCATCATCAGCCTTGTTTGGGTCGGATACAGAGTGTATGTGGTGGCTGGGGATGCACACCAAATATGGATCGCCCCATGTGGAACCTTGACTTGGATGTAAAGCGAGGTAGATAGGGCGAATCTTGTCAAGGATCATCCAAGGAAGGTTGTCACCTCCGTCACGGCTTTGTAGAACTTGTTCGTTCCACAGGACACAGAAGTCATTTTGTAGTTCAGGTAGAGTATCCTGAGCTTTGTAGTTCGATACCAGCTGCCGAAATATGTCAAATAACAGGATTTCCCAGGTTATCGAGTTGTCCTGGAAAAGGTTGCGGTCCTGGCGGACAAGCTGGCGAGTAAAGTCGATCAGGTTTGCAAGTAGTACGCTGTCGCCATGGTTGAGATAACCTCGAAGGACATGTGCCGATATACCCAATTGATGCGTCGTGAGTGAAAACCAGCGCTCATTGCGTTGCGGTGTGTTTGCGATGATACAGGCGATTATGCCTTGCGCAAGCAAAGATTTTTTTCGGTCGTCATCGTTATTGACCCCACTTATTAAAGAGTGTCCCAAATCGACGGATTGAAGCAACATGGGCCAAATTCCGAAAAAGTCTCCCAGAATGTGCTGAGCCGCAAGCCAAATGCCAGCTGCATCAATCGCCCTGATGCAGATCACAAGCCGCTGCATCTTGATTTCGTCAGACAGTAGATTGGATGACCACGTGCGCTTCAAGAATCCGCCGAAAACTTCACGCATGTCCCACATTCTTAGTCTGTTGAGACTGGATTGAGGATTGTGAACTGCGGTTGAGCTACAGAATCCAGGAATTCCAGCAAAAAACTCCTCTAGTTCGGGATCCTCGTCCGAAGACTCGAACGTCCACATCAAAGCGCGACCATCAATTTCCGATGATACTTTGTGGGCAGTTTCTTCGAATTCCTTTTCAATACCCCGTAACTTCCGTTGTTCATAAGTCCCCCGTAAGTTCCGCATGTGGTGCCGGATTGAAGAGAAGAACCGATATGCGATCCACTCGAGAATTCGGGACAGTGTGAACAGTATTCCAGTGTAAAGATACCATACCGACGAAGAAAGCGGAGCGTAGTACGGACTGTCATGCCGAAACATCGGCATGAATGTGATGCATATGTACACCCCTGTACATAGCCCGATCCACGATACGGCCACCTTGAAGACCGTATGATTGATATTGAAAAGGAACACGGCGAGGCCCACAAAGAAGAGGAAGAGAGAGAGGTGTAACAATGTGGGCAACACTTCGACTGCCCAGGGAAGGTGAAGATTTTTGACGCCCTCCGCAAAGAACGCCCGGATCCGTGCTCGTTTATGTGGACTGTATCGTGTCTGGGTGACCTCCATGTACCGACGCGCCCATTGCTGCAGTAATGTCGCCAAAAGTGCGCATGTGAGACTAATGACCAAGCTGAGAAACCAGAGCGAGTTGACCCATACAGCAGAGGTCGGTGGAGAAAATGGGATGGTCGGATTGGGAAGTGTGGGGATGATGACCTGGGAGCCATTCGAATCGGCAAGGATTTGATAAATGTTTGCAAGGTAGAACGCTGAGATGTCCTGGGAGTTCGGCTTGAGGTCTTGCACGGATACTGCAACCAATGCAGCGACGGCGGCAGAGAATAAACCGGTCTTCGGCCTCGGGGTTAATGTGCGTAGAGGCGCGACAGGTAGAATGACGACTCACAAAGACGAGAATACCCTCTGCATCTCCTTTCCAGTTGTCCGTCATCTTCTTGTCCTCTTCCCCAGCCAGTCGCAAGTACATCGAAAATAGGGGTCCGGATCCGTCGACAAATACTGCCTGTTCTTGCGGTGGGCGGTTTTGCCCGGACTGACGTTGACGACCTGGACGTGGTGTCAGCGAAGCCAATGGTGCCGCCATGGCAGCGTAGGGCAGGATTGGCACCTGTCCTGGTCTCCACATCCCGAACATTGTCCTCCACATCCCGAACTATGTCCCCCACAACCGGAACTTTGGTCTCCACCCCCGGAACTTCGGTCTTCAGACCCGTAACTTCGGCCATGCTACTCGCTTCGTGACCAGGCTCTTCAATTGAGGATTCAGATGTCGTGCAGGTAGTGTGTAAGGAGAGGACGATGGGTCTGGGCGGCTTCAGTGATGTGATGTGGCCCGATAATCGATAAGCGCCGACAGTCAAGCGCCTGTCGGCGCTTTGAGTCACCAGCGTGCCAGACCGCAGGTTTCTTTCGCGCTGTATCGGGAATTGCGAGGTTCCTCGCGAGGATTACAAAGTGCTGTGGGGATTCTGTGCGCACAACAAACTCCTCCAGCCTGTTCATCGAGATTGGCGCGGTCGGAAATACGTCGTCTTCGTCGTCCCAGACAGCCATACACTCTGAATCGCGTGACATGTTTGAAGTTAGGTATTCGACGCAAGGCGTCTAGGAGGTCTAGGATTTGTGCCTTTCTGTCTGTTTTGAAGTTTGTTAGCCCATGGAGGAGCCAATCTGGAGCATGAAGGGCGCGGTCGGCAGAGGCCGCTCGGAGAAGGAGAGCTCTGTATGGGGCTTCCAATGAAAACAACTTTTGGGTGATGTTGAGGGCTGCCCCGAGGTCCCAGAGCGGGATGTTCATGGACGGGTCAAATAGGAAGGGTATGTTGTATTTGCGGCCGCAGTGAGGGCAAACAGCGGAAAGGGAAGGAGAGGAAAAGGGAAAGCAAAAGGTCTGAACACACACACGAGGGGCTCTGAACAAAACACAGAAACTTCAGATTCTTGGCTCGATCAATATTAAGTTTTCTATAGTGAGGTGAGCTTATATACATGCAAGTACCTATGGGTAAATTGGTTGAGGCTGTAAGCTGTAAGTACTGAATATGGGCAACGAGAAGTACAAGAAGCATAGCAAGGGAAGAGAACTACAGAACGACGCACAGGACAACGAGAAACAACATTGAAATAACAGGAAGACTTGTGCTGTTGACGGGCACAACATCGTGGCCGTTCCACGCGTGGATGTAAGGCTTACCTCACATCAGCCTGTAGGTCGGCTTTACTCAAAAAAAAAATGCCAGCCTTGAAACTCGAAAGTAGCGGTGTTTAGGACTCGGAGGAGCGTACTGATATATTCGGAGTTGTCGTCGTGTGCTGGGATGTGCTGAGGTGGACGGTCGGTGTCGGATCCTCCATCGTGCAGGAAGAAGAAGCGGTGAGCATGGCTGACGAGTTGCCCGTACTTGTGGATGCACGAATAGGCGAGTTGGTCGATGTAGGGACGGAGAGCGTTGGTTGGTGTCCTCAGGGTCGTCGTCGTCCGGGTGCCGCGACAAACGGGCGGCGTCGGGTAGGGGTATCAGTGCAGGCATGCAGGCGATGTGGGGGCACCTCCTACCAGGGATTTGAGGACTTGGCGTGTGATGTCACGACCCTTCTCGAATTCTCCTGGCTAGATGTGGATGCAGTCGCTGAGGGCGTCGGGGCTTGCGCGGCTTGAGTGATGAGAGCGGAGGAGATGAAAATACGGACGTCCGTGAGTTTGTCGTCATGCGCTGTGGTGCTCGGGACGATGTTGTTACTGCTGATGTCGAAGAGGTCGGGTAGTGCGTGATTCGGCTCGGGCGTTGTGAGGGTACCTCCCGGACTTGAAAAGCGGACTTGTGAGATGTGTGGCCTTGACTTGCTGAATGGCGGTGTACTTCTGGGAGCGTCATGATTCGGGAGTTGGGGGCAAAGTGGGGCGAAGGTGTCGGAATTGCTGGAGATGGGTCTTCTAGTTCTTCTGACAAGGATGCGGAGAAAGGAGGGAGGTGATAGTGACCGGGTTCAGGCTCGCCGTCGTGTGCGGTGATACTTGGAAGAGCGGAAACAGGCACAGTGGTGTTGGTTCTGTTGCTGACAATGCTAGGATATTTGTAGGTGATGGCATGGGAACTGGGGTCGATCTTGCTGGCATAGGGGATGCGGGCGGTGCTGACGATGCTGGAGGTGTAGTTGGAGTTGTGTGGGAGATGCTGTTGCTGGTGGTGTTGGTGTTGGACCCGAAGATGGGATCGTGTGGTTCGGCGGTGTCGCTGGCTATGTTGGAACTTGTGGCGGCGGCGGTTTTGTACTTTGTTGTTAAGGGCGGTGTCGTTGGTGTTAGTGTCGGGGGAACACGAAGGCGAGCGACTCAGATTGGAGGTGGTGACGGCGGTGAATAGCGCGGAGATGTCAGTGCGAACGATGGGGATGTCGACGAGCACTGGATCGAAGTCTGCGGATATGTTGATACACATGACGGAGAAGGTGCGGTTGGGGACGAGGCTGAAGGCTTGAGGGAGTATGTTGAGGATGGGAGCAATGGCGCACGAGCGAGTCAGCCGTGAGCAAGCAGGGATGCATGGGCGTTTATGCTGGCGTCGATGGACTCTTCTCCGGCGTCGTGCTCTTTGCAATTGCGGTTGCTTCGACTTTTATGCTGGCAGAACGTTGCCAGACTTGGTCTAGGACTTCGAGGCGTTCTTGTACGTGGCAGTTGTCGGCTTGGCTTTAAGCATGGCGACGAAGGGAGAGAGTGGGAGCGGTGGTAACGGAACTGAGGGCTCGGAATCGTCTGGGGTCAGGGAAAGGGAAATGGTTCCTGCGAGGTCAGCTGCGCTGGGGCAATACCTTGGCGATATCTCACTTGCTCGCAGGAATCGACAGACGTACATGTTGTTGACAATTGAGAATCCGAGTCTAAGACACAATTCACCACCCTCGGAACCTTTCACCACGCACTCTTCGGACATTCCTTCCCTTCGAAAAACGCCAACGAAGCCCTGTGTGGTCGCCTGCTGGTGAGGAAAGAAAAAGGTCGTCGACGAAAACGCGTTGAAGTGGCAGTTTGCAGATAGCGTGACCGCGTGGTGGCCAACTGGCGGACACGGGCTGTGAGGCCTTTTTTTCTTGTTTTTTTTTTTTTATAAATATCTACTAGCGTCTAAGCCACAAGACGGCACGTACTACGAGGATTCATGCCAACTATACAAGCAACGAACACAGTTATCAGATGGGTCTGTGCGTTATTTTGTCCTTCTCTTTCTCTTCCATCGTGTGGTGTGGCGTAGTGTGAGGACGTCTGCGGGCCGCGTAGCGTGGTGCGGTCTCACGCGTTCTGGACATACTCTTGTCAGGCGACGATCCATTTCTGAAGCTTCTGAAAGGTCGACACGACATGAGAATGAAGAACCAACAAAGACATTTCCCGACATCGAGAGTCTCATTGTGTCACTGACTTGGACAGCAAATTAGGACACTCGGTCTCGTCACTGGCAGGACTGCGGAGTCACCGCCTTCGTACCAATAACCCCTTCGATAGTTCATCATCTTAATACAAAGCATACATCTGATGATGACACTTTTACAGATCAACCTACAATAGCACGCCCACAGACAACGATGGTGACGACAAAGAGGAAGACGAGGTCGAAGAAGAGGCAAAGACGGACGTAGATGACAGTGAACGCAGCAAGTCAAATCGCCGAACTCCGTATGCAACACTTTCCGCTCAACGGTTACCTTCACAAGATCAAACGAGCCGACAAGGCAAACTGTCCAGCGTGTGGCGCGGAGGACGAAAGCATCACACACTTTCTACTAACCTGCCCGAGCTACGCACACGAAAGCCCTAGCCCAGCAAGTTAGAAGATTGCAGAAGAACATGACCGTTGAAACTTTACTGGGGGAACAAGAGCTCGCGATCCCGCTCGCACATTATATAGAACGCACCGCCAGATTTCAATCTATACCAGTTGAGTACGCATAAAACTTATCCAGCGGTCTACATGAGATAGTCCACACAGATACATTCGCGCCGCAAATACCATACAGAAGCAACCGCGCACCCCCCTCCCTCCCTCCACTCCCCCTGTAACGCCGTAACGCATGCCGCTCATCGCATGTGTTCCCATGAAAACTCAAATGCCTTAGAGACACACGGGTTGTCCAAGCGCGAGTAACCTCCGTACGCGAACAACACGGAGGCGTCCCATACACGCCGAGACGGCAATCTGGCACGATACCTTTCGCGCTCGCTACTCACACTGCAGTAGGCGTCACGCAACGATAACTTAGGTTATGGGGGAACTTTTGTAGATACAACAAACTCATGTTAAACAACAAATTTGTAAAAAGTACATATACGAAGTGCTACATGGGGTTCTGTACCCCGAAGCGCACAGAAATAGAATCCAAAAAAAAAAAAGAAAAAGATGACAGTGAGCTCAACCAACAGCGACAACGGTACCGTCGCATTCGCCATGCGCCATCGATAATGGCACCAACGACACCTATCCAATCCGTGTGGCCCCAGCCCCAGCACCTGTACAACCTGCTCGACTCGGAGCGGCCCAACTCGTCCGCAGCAGCCGTGCTAAGGCATGTGCTGGTCACCGGCGGGCTCATCACGTTCTACCCGCTCGTCACGATCTTGGAGACCGCTCCAGGGTGGGTTCCAGTTACTGCCCGGAGGCATCTGGTTCGGCCCGATACGAGCCTCAGGCTTTGTGTTGTTCACGGTCGATCAAGTCGCACGTTGCGCTACGACAAGATGTTCCTACTGTAGGTCTGCCTTATGTGCCTGGGACGGTTGTGTATATGTTTCTTTTCACTCTTTTCTTTGACTTCTAGGGACCCTTTGTGATAATGAATATGAATCCTGAATGCTGTGCTTCGATGAAGAAAGCGGAGCATAACATATATGGTATGTTATGCTGGTGTGATTGATATTGAGAAGGAACATGGCGAAGCCTGCGAGGAAAGGAACAGAGAAGGGTGCAACAATATGGGCAACGCTCCAACCGCCCAGCGAAGATGAAGCTTGTCAACGCCCTCGTCAAAGAACAGCCGGATCATCTCTCTTTTACGCGTACTGTATCGTGGCTGGATGTATCGTGGCTGGATGGACTGGCGGGCCCATTGTTGGAGTAGCGTCGCCAACAGGGCGTATGTGAGGCGATGACCAAACTGAGGAACCAGATCGAGTAGACCCAGCTGGCAGCGTTTGGCGGAGAGGATGGAGTAGTCGGATGAGGAAGTATGGAGGGGACAGTGATGTAAGAACCGGTCGAAATAGCGAAGGTCCTATAGATGTTTGCAAGGTAAAATGGAGAGGTGCCTTGAGAGGTCGGCTTGAGATCATGCACGGACACTGCGACCAATGCCGCAATGATGGCAGAGGATAAACGAGTCTTTGAGGAGAGGATTGATGTCCACAGATATGTCAAAAGTTGAATGACGACTCACGAAAATCAAGACCCCATCTGCGCCTGCTTTCCACATATCCCAAATCCATACAGACGAATGATTTCCAATGTAAACTTCTATCAAAGAGATTACCAGGAGCAAAGGCGAAAGGCACGGGACATAGGAAACTTGTTATGAATCATTGACATTCGTCATGAGGAGGTATGGTCAGACTGGTTTACAGTTACGTCAGCAGGTATGAGGGGCGCCGCATGGTCCGCACTACTATCGGTCAGTATAGGAATGGGCGAGGGTGCAATATCGGGGATAGAGGAACTTGAAGGTGGGTGGGTGGGTGTCGCATTCCCTGTATGTCGTGGAACAGCGTCACCACTTGGGTGAGGAGAGCTTATAGGGCTGACCATAGATGATGCTATGGAGTGATTGGCGGTGACTTGTATTGGGCCAGCCGCAGCACTGTCGGAATATCGAGAGGAATTGAGAGGAGAGGGATGGTGGGACGGGGCGACCTGGGTGGAGGGTTGACGCATGTGAGACACCTCATGCTGTGGCGGCTCATCTGCAGGGTAGGGAATCGTATGATCTGATTTCCACATGGGTGAAGTAAGGGAATCATTTGTAGAAACTGGTTGGGCGTTGGGTGGAACGGCGTCACGGTAGAGAAGAGCAGGAGAAGTGATAATGGGATCATGGATCATCCCCACCATCTCCCCATCATCAACCTTGTTCGGGTCGGATGCAGAGTGTATATGCTGGCTGGGGATGCACGGCGAATACGGATCGCTCCATTCGGAACCTTGATGTAAAGCGATATAGATAGGGTGAATCTCTAAAAGGACATACGAATGAACATGAAGAAGGCGGAGATCTCTGTCACGTTCTCGAACAATTTTGTCCCGCAGTGCACAGAAGTCATGTTGAAGCTCAGGTAGAGTATCATGAGCACTGTAGTTCGATACTAGCTGCCGAAATATGTGTGATAAAGGGAACCAGAAGATACCCCAGTCGCCCTGGAAATGGTCGCGGACTTTGCGGATGACCTGGCGAGTGAAGTCGATCACATTGGCAAGTAACATGCTGTCGCCATGGTTGAGATAGCCGCGAAGGACGGGTCCCGATATACACAATTGATGCGTCGTGAGTGAAAACCAGCGCTCATTGCGTTGCGGTGCATTTGCGATGATACAGGCGATTATGCATTGTGCAAGCAACGAATTCTTTCAGTCGTCGTTATTGACCCCGCTTATCAACATGTGTCCCAATTCGACAGATTGAAGCAACATGGGCCGATTTCTAAAAAAGGTTCCCAGGATATGAGCAGCCGCAGGCGAAATGTGGGCCGCATCAATCGCCCTGATGCAGATCACAAGCCGCTGCATCTTGATTTCGTCAGAGAGTAGATTGGATGACCAAGTGCGCTCCGAGAATCCGCTGAACACCTCACGCATGTCCAACGTTCTGAGGCCGTCGAGAATGGATCGAGGGTTGGAAACCACGGTTGAGCTACAGAATCCAGGAATTCCAGCAAAAAACTC
Organism: Russula foetens; assembly: GCA_003316565.1. NCBI lineage: Eukaryota > Fungi > Basidiomycota > Agaricomycetes > Russulales > Russulaceae > Russula > Russula foetens. The sequence goes on from QFFA01001484.1 coordinate 22,620, forward strand.
CTCTAGTTCGTGATCCTCGTCCGAAGACTCGAATGTCCACATCAAAGCGCGACCATCAATTTCCGATGGTATTTTGCGGGCAGTTTCCTCGAATTCCTTCTCAATACCCAGTAACTTCCGTTGTTCATAAGTCTCCCGTAACTTCCAAATGCGGTCCCAGATTGAATAACGAACGTTGCAGCGATATACGATCTCCTCGAGGATTTGGGACAGTGTGAACAGTATTCCATTGTAAAGATACCATGCCGATGAAGAAAGCGGTGCATAGTATGGGCTCTCATGCCGAAACATCGGCATGAATGTGATGCATGTGTACACCCCTGTACATAGCCCGATCCATGCTATCGCCACCTTGAAGACCGTATGGTTGATATTGAAAAGGAACACGGCGAGGCCCACAAAGAAGAGGAAGAGAGAGAGGTGTAACAATGTGGGCAATGCTTCGACTGCCCAGGGAAGGTGAAGTTTCTCGACGCCCTCCGCAAAGAATGCCCGGATCCGTGCTCGTTTATGTGGACTGTATCGTGTCTGGGTGACCCTCATGTACCGACGAGCCCATTGCTGGAGTAATGTCGCCAAAAGTGCGCATGTGAGACTGATGACCAGGCTGAGAAACCAGAGAGAATTGACCCATACGGCAGAGGTCGGTGGAGAAAATGGGATGGATGAATTGGGAAGTGTGGGGGGAATGACCTGGGAGCCATTCGAATCAGCAAGGATTTGATAGATGTTTGCGAGGTAGAACGCTGAGATGTCCTGGGAGTTCGGCTTGAGGTCTTGCACGGATACCGCAACCAGTGCTGCAACGGCGGCAGAGAATAACCCGGTCTTCGACCTCGGGATTAATGCGCATAGAGCCGCCACAGGTATGACGACGACTCACAAAGATGAGAATCCCGTCTGCGTCTCCTTTCCAGTTGTCCGTCATCTTCTTGTCCTCTTCCCCAGCCAGTCGCAAGTACATCGAAAATAGTGGCCCGGATCCGTCAACAAATACTGTCTGTTCTTGCGGTGGGCGGTTTTGCCCTGACTGACGTTGACGACCTGGACGTGGTGTCAGCGAAACCAACGGGGGCGCTATGGCAGCGTAGGGCATGATTGGCACCTGTCCTGGTCTCCACACCCGGAATTTGGGCCGAGTTACTCGCTTCCTGACCGTGTTGTGCCATTGAGGATTGAGATATCGTGCAGGTGATGCGTCAAGAGAGGACGATGATCAGGGTGGCTTCCAGTGATGCGATGTGGGTGAAAATCGATAAGCGCTGACAGTCAAGCGCCGACGGGCGCTTTGAGTCGCTTGTAACCTCGTAGGGGTCGACATAGGAAGGGTGTGCTGTATTTGCGGCCGCAGTGAGGGAAAACAATAAGGGATGAACGCACACACGAAGGGCTCTGAACAAAACACAGAAACTTCAGATTCTTAGCTCGATCAATATTATTTTTTCTATAGTGAGGTGAGCTTATATACATGCAAGTACCTATGGGCATATTGATTGAGGCTGTAAGCTGTAAGTACTGAATACGGGCAGCGAGAAGCACGAGAAGCATAGCGAGGGGGGGGATCTACGGAACAATGCACGAGACGAAGAGAAACAACACTGAGATAAAAGAAAGACTTCAGGCACAATATCGTGGCCAATCACGCGTGGATGTAAGGCTTACCTTACATAGGCCTTACATCAGCTAGTGGGTCGGCTTTACTCAAAAAAATGTCGGCCTTGAAACTCGAAAGCGGCGGTGTTTGGGACTCGGAGCCTGAGGAGGGTGCTGAGGTAGACGGTCGGTGTCGGGTCATCCATCGTGCAGGAAGAAGCGGTGCGCATGGCTGACGAGTTGCCCATACTCGGGGATGTACGAATTGTGGAATTGAGCGATGCAGGGACGGAGAGCATTGGTTGATGTCCTCGAGGTCGTCGTCGTCTGACTGAGTGCTGCGACAAACGGGCGGCGTCGGGTAGGGTGGGTGTTAGTGCAGGCGTGCAGACGATGTAAGGGCACCTCCTACCATGGATTCGAGGACTTGGCTTGTGATGTGACGACCCTTCTCGAATTCTCTTGCCTGGGTGTGGATGCGGTTGCTGAGGGCGTCGGGGCGGTCTTGCGCGGCTTGAGTGATGAGAGCGGAGGAGATGAAAATGCGGATGTCCTTGAGTTTGTCGTCACGCGGAGCGGTGCTCGGGACGGTGTTGTTACTGCTGATGTCGAAGGCGTCGGGTAGTGCGTGATTCGGCTC
>QFFA01001485.1:0-13995 GCA_003316565.1 Russula foetens
CCCATCGTCGCCGCCGCCCCCGTACTCCCGCTTCCCGACGTCGACCTCTTCCCTCAGCTTTTTGCGCCGCCTCCGTGTGTGGATCAAGTCGATCAACACCCGCATCTCTTCAAAGTTGTCTACGAACGAGGAGAGAAAATCTGGTGTCCACACGAAGAATTCTTCGGCCCTAACCCCCTTGGACCAATCCCACGGATCGAAGATTTAGAGTTTATACCGGCTCATTTTGTAACTCAGTTCAGAGGACCCTCCTACCACACAGTACGCATTAGTGCCTCAGACGTCCTCCCTTCCGTCACTCTTTGTGCTCGAATCGGTGTTCACCCCTCTTCACTTTCCTTCCCATTTGGATACATTGAAACCACTTTCGTCGACTCCCTTAAAAATCTTTTTGGACAATTTCCCCCGTTTTGGTTACAATACTTTGAAAACGTTCAAGTTCCTCTCCTCTCCTACGATCTCCTAGACAGACGCGTCATCACCATCTTCGGATTCCTTCACTTTACGGCTGACGGAATTTTCGTTGTTAACAGATACCATCGCGTTGAAGACGTGTTACGTACCTCACCTCATTTAGCTCGCTTTTGTTGCACCCCTCGTCTTCCTGTTAACCCCTTCCTCGCTCTTTTTCCTCCTCCTGCCGAACTACCTTTGTAGAAACAAGTGAGTTACTATACAAGGGTTGTAAATAAATCAAGAAAGGAAAACCTTTTTTTTAACTTAATTGAAGTGCCCCAATCCCTAGTCTCGCAACTCGAAGAAAGACTCCTACGTCTTAACATCGTACACCTAGCCAATCTAAGGGAACAAGTCCACATTGCCTATTGGAGCGAAATCCATATTGTCACCAGAGCTCTTCTTGATTTCCTCCCCTTTGGATACACCCTCGGACCTACAAAGTTTTACGAATACGTGGACTATCAACTCCCCGTGTTAATCAACCGTTGCCTGCAGACCCGCGCCTATTGGGACATTCATCCCACATACACAGCAAACCAAACCAAAGTCTCAGAAATCACCCTCTCCTACGACGAAACCTTCTTCTGGCACTATTACGTCGCAGCCGAAACCCAGGAAATCACTCAAGCCATACTCCAAGGGAACAGAGTTAGATTTCTATCCCGCTTTCACCTGTCAGAAACCGAAATCCGACTTGAATTTCAAGAAATCCGCATACAAATCACCCACGAAGGAACAAGACTTGTGGGAGCCCTCGGAAAAGAATACTACCACAAGTGGGAAGAAACCGGTTGGCACACCACCAACATTAACCACGAACAAACTCTGGTAAACCCCACCAAATTCTTCTACCCCATTTCGGTACCCAACGCCTAGGGGCGCGAACCCGAATACCAACGTCGACTTGGTCTTATCCTCACCTTACCCAACCAACTAGGAATAGACGATAACTATTGGAACTCAGTCGATTCCACGGAAATCACTGACGACCTTCCACCCACACGCGCCTATACCCCAGAAATCATTCCAGACCTCGTCCCACCAGCGACGGATAACTGTATTTGTGGAATAGACGTTTGTCACTGTGACCTCTACCGACCAGAAACTCCTCCTACACCGCCATATATAGAACTTTGGAGCCCGCGCTACTACCCCGCGCCTATACCAGGATTACATTACGAACGAACTGGATAAAATTCTTATCCTGAACTACCTGGTACTCCTAATCCTCTATTTTGTCACATTCCTCTTGTGGACCAGACTCCAACAAATTATAGAAACTTGCGAAAGAAACTACTCAAACCCATTCAGATACATCTACTTTGACGACCAAACTGGCAGAGTTATCGCAGCCACATATTCGCAGAGGCCGCCGCTCACATCGCAATCGTCAGAGAGAGACTTCGGCACCAGCCGTACCAGTACCCTCACAGCGGAACCCGTTTTTACTTAGACGACCCGCCAACCAAGACCCATCACCACCAGTCACATCCCGGATCCCAACGATCCAACTACCCTTCCGAGAACCAGAAGACGAACCAGTCTTCCCGTCCCTAAACAACCCAGCACCACCAGCTTACCCCGTACCTCCGGCATCTCCACACGCGAACGCCTTCAGCCGATCCAGTTCAGGATCCCCCGAAATTAATAATCGCGTCCCGCAAATCTTTTTGCCAAGTCAAATCTACCTCGCCGTCCAAGTCCCGACACGCCGTTCGAACGAGAACCAGGCCTTCTTAAACCACTGTAACTTCTTACTAGGTACCCGTACTAGGGTAGAGGTCAACCATCGGCTCCAAGAACTCTGTGAACTTACCCCAACACCAGGAATATTCCACGGACTAATTTGGAGATACCGGATCGTCATAACCGAAGAAGGAGTTCGAGAAGACTATAGAGAAGTCGTTCAAGATCCTCAGGACCATAACCACGTCTATTTACGAGCCCTTTACTCGGTTCTCAGCGGTTGGAGTAATACTGGATATAAACTCACCTACCTTATATGAGCAATTGGGCGGATCTTTTAGCAGACTACCCTACTCGACTAGAAATTACCCAAAAAGAACTTCAACACACCTACTACTCGTTTACCGACTACTTTGTCACCTTACATCAGACCGAACGGATTATCTTCGCCCTCTGGAACGAGCGGATCCTTTTCAGTTACAGACCAGAAAACTTGTGGAGGACCATCGATAATCAAATAATCGACGAGCAGGAATTTTTAAAGAACTTTACCCACCTAGATCAACTCAGCGAATTCAACCCTGCCAAGGGATCTGCCCTCTTCGACGGAAAAGCGGTCCAGTGGTCCAAGAAACACAATTCTTGGAGGTATCTTAACCATTATACGGTCGATTTTAACAAATCGCAACACCCGTCAGCAGACTTCACACCAGAACCAGACTCGGACGACGAGGCCGAAGTCACTGCGGTACTCGAAAGGACTGAATTCACGATTACTGCAGCCGCGGAACAACTACAGAAACTTCGAGAACCTAGTCGAACCAGTTCCCCAGCACCAGCCGAAACGAGTTCGCTTCCTCCTCGAACCACATCTCCTACCCAGGGAATCACCCAGACGGCCACACCGCCGGCATCCAAGGCAAAGGGAAAACAACCCGCCGCAAGTGGCACAAGAGCTACTTCATCCTCCACAACTACAACTACTGGTTCCTCCCTACACGCTCCACGCGTTGCACAGGCCGCAGCTAGCTCCTCACAGACACCAGTCTTCGTACCAGCACCGCAACCACCACCAGGCGGTAACCCACCACCAATGGCAGGACAGGTACAACAACAACAACAGGTGGCGACCCCGCCACGACCTATTGGAACACCCCTGGAACCATTTGACGGTTCCGCATCAAAGGCACAATCCTTTTGGCACGCCCTGGACAACTATTACGCCATGAACGAAGATGCCTTCACGACCGTCGGCAGAAGAGTAGCATCTGCCCTAAGCTACTTTAAAATCGGAACCCGCGCCGGGGAATGGGCTGCCAAACGTATGGATGCGGCTCTACGAGCCAACCCCAGGGATTGGGGAACTTGGGAAGACTTCAGGGATGCCTTTAAGGCACAATTCATTCCCCCGCAAATTAAAATTGAAGCCATAGCCAAAATGCATAACACCGCAATGGGAAACCGACCATTTAACGAATGGTACCAAGAATGGAGCACATACGCAGAAGAAGCAAATGTGGACGAACAATCAAAGATGTTCGCCTTCAGGAGAAACCTGAATCAAGGATTGACCCAGAAACTCCTCAACGTCACCCCCCAACCCGACACTCTCCCCACTCTTGTGGCTAAAGCTCGGGAAATCGACAAGAATTGGCAAGTTTTCGGAGGAGGACAAAGTCGCCCCTTTAGAGGATCATTCAATCGGCGGGGCCGAGGCACATCAATCCACGAACTATCTATTGGTCAGGACGGAACCACCCTTGATATTGCAGCAAATAACACCCGAGGACGGGGCCGCGGACGAGGTTCTAACCGAAGAGGACGCGGACGCCTTACCCCGGAAGAACGCACACGTCGCATTAAAGAAAATTTGTGTCTCTACTGTTCGGAACCCGGACATAGAGCTGCGGTGTGTCCTAAAGCACCTAGGCGCAGCAATGATACCCAAGTCCGTCAACTAGAGACCATCAATGAAAATCAATTACCCCAAGATAACCTGGAAGATTCAATGAAAAATCTCCAGGTCAACTCCATGCAAACCTCTGACATTATCGACATGGACGTTGAAACTGTACAGATTCCTTTTTAAAGCCCTCTCCTGTTGCATCGTCAGGGAGAGATGTACTATTTCCCTCTTCATGTACTATTAACACCATCGCTTTGGGTCAGATGGTGCCCTATGTAAATATAAATATGATTCGGAATACACGAGTACCTTCTATTCGCATTCCAGTCCGAATCGTATCAAAGGGAAAACAAATCGATGCTCGAGCCCTCCTTGATAGCGGAGCGGAAGGACTCTTCTGCAATACCACCTTTGTTGCCAAAAACGAACTACCCCTCTGGAAGTTACAAACTCCAGTCTACCCTCGAAATGTTGATGGGACGATCAACAACCAAGGTGCTATAAACTATACTACGCAACTGCAGATGAAAATGGGCCCAAGACATTCAGAACAAATACGGTTTTTTGTAACCAACACCGGAGCTCATGATATGCTCCTCGGAACGGACTGGCTAAAGAAACACAACCCTAATATCGATTGGGCCAAGAATGCGCTCAGTCTAAATCGTTGCCCGCCGCAATGCTATGAGGACAACAATTCTAGCCCTTCGCCACTCGTGGCCACCTTACTACCGGATCTTGAATGGGAAACACAAATTGAGGACGACTTTGAATCCACGATTGAAAACATGGACACAATTGAACTCACGGCGCATAATGAGAAATACCTAGGACCAACTATTGGACGAACTACGGTCTCTACCTCACTAGCCATCTCACAGGGGACCAAACTCGCAGAGATTCCACTAGAATTCCGGCAATACGCAAAGGTCTTTTCGGATGAGGAATCACAACGACTACCCAAACACCAGCCATGGGACCACAAGATAGACCTCCTGCCAAATACTACGATGCGCAAAACGGGAATTTACAGACTCACACCACCGGAACGCAAAGCATTACAAGACTACCTAGACATAGGCCTAAAGAATGGCACGCTACGACGTTCAGAATCCCCTTTCGCATGCCCCTTCTTCTTTATAGATAAGAAAGACGGCAAACTTCGACCAGTTCAAGACTACCGTCCTCTCAACGAAATTACAAGAAAGAACGCGGCACCCATACCACTAATCCCAGAACTTGTAGATAAATTATTGGGAGCACGGTTCTTCACCAAGTTGGACGTACGATGGGGATACAACAATATACGAATACGAGAAGGCGATGAATGGAAAACTGCCTTTAAGACCCCTCTTGGTCTCTATGAATCACTAGTCATGACATTTGGACTCTGCAATGCTCCTGCGACATTTCAAACATTCATGGATACAATGTTTGCAGACCTCATCGCATTAGGACACATGATCGTCTATCTGGACGATATTATGATCTTCGCGTCCACCCTAAATGAATTAAAAATGTGGACACATCGCGTTCTCAAACGCCTCCAAGAACTCGACCTCTACTTACGAGCCGAGAAATGCTCGTTCAACCAACGATCGGTTGAATACCTAGGCCTCATCATCTCGGAAGGAGAACTACGGATGGATCCAGTTAAACTCGTCGCAATTAAAGACTGGCCACGCCCGAAATCAATCAAGGAAGTACAGAAATTCCTAGGCTTTTGCAATTTCTACCGTCGCTTCGTACAAGATTACTCGACCCTAGCGCGACCACTATTTGATCTAACCAAGAAAACAATACCTTGGAATTGGACACCCTCATGCGAAAACGCATTTACTGCATTACAACGCACCTTGACCACTTCACCTGTCCTTGCGCTCCCGGACTATGATCGTCCGTTTACACTAATCACAGACGCAAGTGATTACGCCACAGGAGCCATACTCGAACAAAACGATGCATTAGGCCGTTCACACCCAGTCGCCTATTACTCAAAGTCTCTGCAACCCGCTGAACGCAACTATGAAATCCACGACAAAGAACTCCTAGCAATTATCCACGCTCTAAAACACTTCCGACACTACCTACAAGGAAGTCCTCATACCACAAAGATATTCTCAGACCACGCAAACCTCAAATATTTCACCACGAAGCAAACGCTGTCACGTCGCCAAGCACGTTGGTCGCTATTTTTAAGCGATTTCCATTACGAAATCATCCCAAAACCTGGCAAACTGAATAAAGCTGATGCTCTGTCACGGCGGCCAGATTATAAAGAGGGGATAGCATCCGATAATGCAGAAAAAATCCTGCTCACTCCGGACAAATTCCGAATCCAAGCATTACAGACCACGGCAATCCCTATCGCGTTAAACACAGATTTGAAGGCAGCGATACAAGACGCAATCAAAACGGATCGCCTTACAGGCGAGCTACTAAAAGAAATCCTGGTTAGCGGACCTCGCAGTGTCACTAAAGGCCTTCAAGACTGGAACTATGAAGAAGGCCTTATCCTAAATAAAGGACTTATTTACATCCCTAATAATGGTGACCTCAAACGCAAGGTTGTACAAACCTTCCACAATGATCTACTAGGCCACCCGGGCGAATGGAAAACCATCGAACTCATCACACGAGAATACTGGTGGCCAGGAATCACAGAATTTGTAAAAAACTATGTCAAGGGATGTGCTACCTGCCAAACCACAAAAATACGCCCCCCAGTTAAAATTCCGATTAAACCAAATGAAATCCCCACTGGAGTTTGGGAGACTATTACCATGGACTTCATTGTAGACCTTCCAAAGTCAAAAGGATATGATAGTATCCTTACGGTTGTAGATCGACATAGTAAAGCAATCATTCTATCACCCTGCCACAAGACCATCACAGCAGAACAAACTAGCCAACTACTCATGGACAACGTATGGAAACGCACAGGGTTCCCTCTAGTAATAATCTCAGATCGGGGACCACAATTTGCAGCACAAGTAACCAGAGAACTATGGCGAAAACTAGGAATTGAGCAGAGGCTCTCTACAGCATTTCACCCACAGACGGATGGAGAATCCGAACGAGTCAACCAAGAAATTGAGCAATATCTACGTATTTGTGGAAACTTCCAACAAGACAACTGGGCAGATTTACTCCCTATCATAGAATTCGCGCACAATGCACGCCCTCATCGCAGCACCCATAAATCGCCATTCGAAATTTGGTATGGATTTCAACCCACCTTTAAACCACCACTGTACTTGCAAACCAGACTACAGAGTGTGGATGAACGCGTCCAATACCTAGAACAAATACGCAAAGAAGTCACAGCAGCCTTACTACTCGCAGCTAACGAAATGCGCAAGGGAAAGCCCCCCGAACCATCATACATTTTCCACAAAGACGACCTGGTCTTACTCGAAGCAACAAACCTCCAGACCACTCATCCTAAAACCAAACTCGCACCACGACGTTACGGCCCCTTTAAAGTCCTATGGGCCACCGCTACTAACTGCAAATTAGAACTACCTCCAACGATGAAGATACACCCTGTATTCCACAATTCGTTATTGAAACCATATGTCGAAATGGCCTCACATGGCCCCAACTTTGAAAGACCACCACCAGAAATTGTGGGTGATGAAGAAGGACACTACGAGATAGAACAAATCCTTAAATCCCGACCTACACGAAACCGTAAAAGCACACAATACCTAGTGAAGTGGAAAGGTTACCCGGACTCCGAGAACTCCTGGCTACCAGCAAAGGAATTAACTCACGCCAAAGAACTACTAAAGACATTTGAAACACGACATAGACAAGTTCAGGCCTTGCAGGCGCAAGGAAAGCCTAAAGAGGGGATACTGTCGCGATCGTGGCCAAAAGGCCACGATCGTGACCTCCACGCACACTCCTGGATCACACGACCTAAAGAGGGGATCGAGGACGATACCCCTAAGTCCAATAGTCCGCCCCTAAAGCTAAGTTATAGCCAGGTGACCAAGCTGCACTCAAGGACACGTGACCCTGGGAAAGTACATGTGACTCGGGGACATAGGACCGTGGGACACTACACGTGACCCTGGGAACCCACACGTGACCAGGGGAACGCATGGGGACAAGTGTCTCTATATAAGTCTCTCTATAGAGACTGGTCTCATCGACTCGGTACTTGACCAATGGGGAGGCTTGTAGTTATCAAGAATCACCATATAAGGGATATCTCTTGATCAATAATCTCCTTATAAGGAGTGAGACTGTGGCTACAGTCTCGCTCCTATAAAAGCAATAAGTATTACCAAGCACAAGGACCTGATTAGCAATTGCACAGCATTGCGCAGCATGGTGACTCATTTGCGCAGCATGGTGACTCATTTGCGCAGCAAGATGACTCACGCTCTTTCACACTCCGACATACAGCTGACTGATCAACTTGTACCATAAATGGATAGATTACACCTGTCACCTGTACCAGTGCCGGCCCTAGAGGTTGCGCACGGACCACCCTGTATTAGTATATAAGACCTATGAATCGTAGCGAATAGTCCCCAGACTATTCTCTTGTCTACCCCACTCGTCTCACTCTGGAGCCCTTACTCCAGATCCACGTCCTTCACCTCGCACTTGTCTGCTTATCCCTCTTGCTTCTCTGTCTTTGGCTCAGTCACCTCCACCTCAAGTATTACATCGTACCCCACTGCTTACCTTGAAAGTAGTGAGTTCACGACAGACTGGGCAAAGAATGCGCTCAGTCTAAATCGTTGCCCGCCGCAATGCTATGAGGACAACAATTCTAGCCCTTCGCCTCTCATGGCTACTTTATTACCGACCCTAGAATGGGAAACACAAGTCGATGACCACTTTGAGAGCTCAATTGGAAACACAGACACAATTGAACTCATCACCACGCACAACGAGAAATACTTAGGACCGACTATTGGACGAACTACAGTCTCCACTTCACTAGCCATCTCACATGGAACACGACTTGCGGAGATTCCACAGGAATTCCGGCAATACGCAAAGGTCTTTTCAGACGAGGAATCACAGCGACTACCCAAACACCAGCCATGGGACCACAAGATAGACCTTCTACCAAATGCTACGATGCGCAAAACGGGAATTTATAGGCTCACACCACCGGAGTTAAAAGCATTACAAGATTACATCGAGGCTGGCCTAAAGAATGGCACCCTACGACGATCCGAGTCCCCTTTCGCTTGCCCTTTCTTCTTCATAGATAAGAAAGATGGCAAACTTCGACCAGTACAAGACTACCGTCCTCTCAATGAAATTACAAGAAAGAACGCGGCACCCATACCACTAATCCCTGAACTTGTAGACAAACTACTCGGTGCGCGGTTCTTTACCAAGTTGGACGTACAATGGGGATACAATAATATACGAATACGAGAAGGCAATGAATGGAAAACCGCCTTTGCGACCCCTCTCGGTCTCTACGAATCACTAGTCATGACCTTCGGGCTTTGCAACGCCCCCGCAACATTCCAAACGTTCATGGATACACAATTCAAAGACCTCATTGCCCTGGGACACATGATCGTCTATCTCGACGATATCATGATTTTTGCCTCCACTCTAAATGAACTCAAAATGTGGACACATCGCGTTCTCAAACGCCTCCAAGAATTGGACCTCTATTTACAAGCCGAGAAGTGCTCTTTCAACCAAAGAGCGGTTGAATACCTAGGCCTCATCATCTCTGAAGGAGAATTACGCATGGATCCAGTTAAACTCACAGCCATCAAAGATTGGCCACGCCTGAAGACGATCAAGGAAATACAGAAATTCCTTGGCTTCTGCAATTTCTACCGTCGTTTTGTACAAGATTATTCCACACTAGCGCGACCACTCTTCGACCTAACCAAGAAGACAATGCCTTGGAATTGGACACCTCAATGTGAAGACGCATTTGCCGCATTACAACGCACATTGACCACTTCACCAGTCCTTGCGCTTCCGGACTATGGACGTCCTTTTACCCTAATCACAGATGCAAGTGATTATGCCACAGGAGCTATACTCGAGCAAAACGACGCATTCGGTCGTTCACACCTAGTTGCTTACTACTCGAAGTCACTACAACCAGCTGAACGCAACTACGAAATCCACGACAAAGAATTACTAGCGATTATACACGCGTTGAAGCACTTTCGACACTACCTGCAAGGTAGTCCACACACGACAAAGATCTTCTCAGACCATGCGAACCTCAAATATTTCACCACGAAACAAACACTGTCACGACGACAAGCACGCTGGTCACTGTTTTTGAGCGATTTTCACTACGAAATTATCCCAAAACCTGGCAAAATGAATAAAGCTGATGCTCTGTCACGGCGGCCAGATTATAAAGAGGGGATGGCATCTGATAATGTGGAAAAAATCTTGCTCACCCCAGACAAATTTCGAATCCAAGCACTACACACCACGGCAATTCCTATCACATTAAACACAGATTTGAAAACAGCGATACAAGACGCGATCAAAACAGATCGCCTTATTTTTTTTTTTTTTTTTTTTTTTTTTTTTTTTTTTTGAATTGATAGATTAACGTCTACTATCTAAATAAGACACAAGACGAGTACTGCTACGTGGCGTACATAAGGTCAAAGGGGTATGTAAAGGAGGACATTCAGATGTGACTACGGTGCGGTTCGTCAAAGGGTCGCAGAGCGAAGGTAAAGGATACAGGCAGTAGGATGCCAGCCAAGTGGCCCCCTAAGGGGGGTCAGGCCTCGGCGGACCAGGGGACACGAAGGCCCCCCACCCCACATCACCAAGCCTGAGAAGGAGCTCAGGGCTCCTGGCCCAGGCAGAATGCGGGGATGCCGAAGGAGGTGAAGGGAGGAAGGGGCCCCACCCCTGGTCGCCAAGCTTGAGCCCAAGAGCAGCGGGCTCCCAGGCAGGGCGATCGGAGGGAAGGGGGCAGGCAGGGGTGAAGGGCGACGGAGATGAGGGTGAGAGGAGGGGGGAGTCCAAGGGGCCAGGCCGAGAACCACGGCGAATAGATACACGATGGGAAGGAGGGAGGCAGCGAGAGGGTAGACGACGTGAGGCAAAGGCGGCACGCGTGGCAACGCGGCGTCTTGCCCCAGCGGTTAACTTAACAGGAATGAAGGGCTTACGGCTAGGCCCGCCTATATTAGTGAGAGGGATTGCCACCATGGTGACGATTGAGAGAATGGGCCGCACAGGGGCTGGGGGATCGTGAAGGATGTGATACAGGTGATGGAGGGCCACGCGGAGGTGGTCCCTGCCATCAGAGGGGCGAGGCACGGCAGAGAGGATAGTGAGGAGCGTCCGGCCGAAGCCGAGACGTGCAGGAAGAGGAGGAGGAGGAGGAGGAGGGTAGCGGGCAACTGCAACCGCTGAAGTGGAAAGGGAAGGGACCAAAGGCCCAAACACCTGGCCATCCTTGAGGGGGACCGGCGAGGGGCGCGTAGGGTACTGTTGCTGGAGGCCCTTGGCGAAGATATGAAGGAGGAGTTTGAGGGACCCATTGAGGGCGACCGCGGACCGGACCATGGAGGCACAGTATAGCGGAGTGAGAGAGGCGTTGAGGGATGGGTGCGGGAGCGACCCCAAAAGGAAGTCGCAGAGGCGGTAAAGGCGGTAGTTGAGGGAGGAGCACCCCAGAAGGCACTCGATGCAGGCGGCTGCAGTAGGGCCATCAGGGACCGCATATGCAGGTGGATGTTCAGGGAAGGAGGCGTAGGAGGGGTCGTCAAGTCGATGTTCCAGGGTCCATTGGAAGTGACCCAGAGTGAGGTAAAACTCACGATGTTGCGAAGGAGGGAGGAAGGCGAGGCCCAACTGGGCAGTCTAAAGGATGGCGCCACAGACAAAGCGGGTGCCCTGAGCAGGGTTGAGCTCACTGAGCCCATAGAGGAAAGCTTTGAAGGACCTCTCCGCTGCCCCAGTGGGCAGCGGAGAGGGAAGGGAGCAGAAGTGAAGCGACAAGTACGAAGAGGGCTTGGACACTGGTATCCCTCGAACCAGTGGACAAGGGAGATGGTGGTGGTAAGAGGTCAAGGAGGGATGAAAAACGGATCGCCTTACGGGCCAGCTACTAAAAGAAATCCTTGTTAGTGGCCCTCGAAGCGTTACTAAAGGCCTACAGGACTGGAACTACGAAGAAGGCCTTATCCTGAATAAGGGACTCATTTACATCCCTAATAACGACGACCTCAAACGCAAAGTTGTACAAACCTTCCACAATGACTTACTAGGACACCCCGGAGAATGGAAAACCATCGAACTAATCACACGAGAATACTGGTGGCCAGGAATCACAGAATTCGTAAAAAACTACGTCAAAGGATGCACTACTTGTCAAGCAACAAAGATACGCCCCCCAGTCAAAATTCCAATCAAACCAAACGAGATCCCCAACGGAGTTTGGGAAACCATCACCATGGACTTCATCGTAGACCTCCCAAAGTCAAAAGGATATGATAGCATCCTTACGGTTGTAGACCGTCACAGTAAAGCAGTCATACTATCACCGTGTCACAAGACCATCACAGCCGAACAAACCAGCCAACTACTAATGGACAATGTATGGAAACGAACGGGTTTCCCCTTGACAATCATTTCGGACAGAGGACCACAATTTGCAGCACAAGTAACCAGAGAATTATGGCGAAAACTAGGAATCGAGCAAAGGCTCTCGACAGCGTTTCACCCACAAATGGACGGAGAATCCGAACGAGTTAACCAGGAAATCGAGCAATACCTTCGCATCTGTGGAAACTTCCAACAGGATAATTGGGCAGACTTACTCCCCATCATTGAATTCGCGCACAATGCACGCCCTCACCGCAGCACTTATAAATCACCATTCAAGATCTGGTATGGGTTTCAGCCCACCTTTAAACCACCATTGTACCTGCAGACCAGACTACAAAGCGTTGATGAACGCGTACAATACCTAGAGCAAATACGCAAAGAAGTCACAGCGGCTCTACTACTCGCAGCTAATGAAATGCGCAAGGGAAAGCCCCCTGAACCATCACACATATTTCGCAAAGACGACCTCATTTTACTCGAAGCCACAAATCTCCAGACTACCCATCCTAAAGCCAAACTCGCCCCTTGACGCTATGGCCCTTTTAAAGTCCTATGGGCCACGGATACTAACTGCAAACTAGAACTACCTCCGACAATGAAGATACACCCCGTATTCCACAACTCGCTATTGAAACCATACATTGAAACTGCCTCACACGGCCCTAACTTTGAACAACCACCACCAGAAATCGTTGGCGATGAAGAAGGACACTACGAAATAGAACGAATCCTTAAATCCCGGCCTACACGAAACCGCAAAAGCACACAGTACCTTGTTAAATGGAAAGGTTACCCCGACTCCGAAAACTCCTGGCTACCCGCCAAAGAATTAACACACGCCAAAGAACTACTACATGCATTCGAAACACGACACAGACAAGTTCAAGCCTTGCAGGCGCAAGGAAAGCCTAAAGAGGGGATACTGTCGCGATCGCGGCCTTCGGCCGCGTTCGTGACCTCCACATATAACCCTGGAACACACGCCCTTAAGAGGGGATTGAGAACGATGCCCCTAAGTCCACAAACCCTGCCCCTAAAGCCAAGCTATAGTCAAGCGTTGATGATGAACCCGGGGTCACGTGATTGTGAGAAATCTCACGTGACCAGGCTACGTGACCAATCACGTGACCCCTCCGTACTTTCAAGATCACGTGACATATCACGTGCCCAAGTCCAGTCACATGCCTCTAACGGACAAGCGGTCCGCGGTGGAGGAGTGGCCCGCTTCGGGAAAGCGGTCTGCCCAGTTACCGATGTCTGGAAGACAGTCGGAATGACTAAGTCGATGGGGATTCCCCAGGGGATTCCCCATAGCCTCTCCTACAGATCTCTAGACCAGATCCCAAGATCCCAAG
>QFFA01001489.1:0-26487 GCA_003316565.1 Russula foetens
CCTCTCTGGTCGACTGGATATCAACAGACCGCAGCATACAACCTGACAGCAACGTTGAACAAGGTTTGTGGGGCTGGGTTGTGCTCACTGAAACACATTTTTATCGTGTTGTGTTTAGTTACGAAATTACCTCGTAAACAACACAAACTGGGCTCAATCACATACTCAGGTCTTACAAGTGACTTCGCAAGGCCTCGCAATAATGAAGGGGAATGTGGTGACGATCCTGACAAACATTGGCTCACCGGTAAGATTTAGATCGAACGAGCTGGATTTATTCAGGCCTCACAGTGTGATGTACACAGCCGCAAAATGCGAGTACATTCGCCTATACACCCTGGCCTAGCAGCTTCTCGAGTACCGAGTAAGTCAGAACTAAATATCAACACAAGCGTGGGAGCAAATTTGACAAAATTCTCAGCATTTTATCCTGCAAGCAATGGGCTGTGGGAAGTAACGGAACCGTGGAAGTGCAATACACGAAGGGAGGCTCATCAGTAATATTGGTCCCAGATGATATTCTGGACGGCTCTGGGCTCTGTGGTGGTTCGATTGCAGGGAAAGCTGGGACTAGCGGCTTGTCGAATGGCGACAGACGGAGCGCAAATATACCCATTGCGATCGGAATTTGGTTATTATTATCTTATGTAGCAGCAGCGATGTAGTTGGTTGGTTTTGGTTATAATCGAAAGCTGGGTTGGGTTGTACGACGCGGATGATTAATTGAGGCGGAGATGAAGTGAAAACCCACAAACGGGTACGCGCGTTTGTCGGTGACAGTCACGCTTCCCCTCCATTTCAAGGCTCACCGTCTCAGACGGCGTGCACAACGCGCTTTCTCGTGCTCCCCAATCTCATCTCACACACAAAACGGCTCCAGGCGGCGGAAGCGGCGGTAGAAGAACGGAGCCCTCCTCAGCTCGGTCTCCTGCTATGGATAATCCACCCAACAATAACATACACACTATCGTCAGGGCACAAATCGTGTTCTTATTATCGACACTCACGGAGGACAACTTTGACCGGAACCAAGCCGAAATCCGTTCGGTGTGTCTTAAAGCCTTTATGGTCACGGTTTTACTTATTCTTATATCCTGTATCCATAGTTATCCGAACAACATGGGCTCGAAACCTATCTGCATTTTATCCGGCGTCTAATCGTCCATTCTCAAGCCCGATTACAGTCTACAGCTGCGCCATCAGCGTTCGACACCTCTACGTCGTTGACTTTCCGGCTGTTGGTCCAAGAGACTCAGCGACTTGCACGGGACCCTTTTTTGGCCGACCGATTTCGTGATGGACTGGATCGCGGCGAGGGTGACATATTCCGCCATTTCGATCTGGCAAGATTTGCGGATCGAGTCGGGCTCCGTCCTTTGGAGCGTCTCGTGCTGGCATCGTCGATTGTAACTGCTCCAACCCGTAAAGAGCTTTCTATGCAGGCAGCGTCCATGATCCGGGTCGAATTCGAGAACGCGGTCCTAGCCCTATGTCAACATCCTTCTTTTGATCATGCCGATCTTTCCCCATCACAGGTGGCCAAACTGCTTTCAAATCTGCTGGAATTGTCGACCCATGAGACGCCAATTCTGGACGGCCCTCAGCGTCAGGCTCTCGTTGCCGCGGCCCAAGCAAAGTATGGCACGGAGGTCGTGGCCCCAATCTTGCAACAGATCATCCCTCGCCTAAGGTTGGGCAGCAGAGTTGTCTTCACCTGTTCCGCTCTGATTGAATAACACTTGCCATCAGTTTGCCAGCTGGAACGACCCTCGTTCAAGCTTTTAATCAATTGGGGCCCGAAATTACAAGCGACACAGACACCGTCCGAGTACTGATGCATCGCTTCGGCATCTCAGAAGCAAATCCTCCGAAGGACGCTACCATCATCGAGTACATGGTTGTTTTAGCGCGTCTCGCGGCAGATGGTTCTGTTCTGAGTGACGTCGGGTCATTCGTCCGGGCGCTAAGCAGCTTTGTGAGTGGTTTTCTCTCAAAAGCGCTCAGTTCTCACACGCATGTAGTCGAGCTCCATCAACTGGGCTGAAGTGATCAAAGCCTTCGATATCCCCGATCGTTCTGGGGTGGATACTGCAACTCTGAAGCTTCTCATCAACATCCTGGTCAACGCTCCTCGGGATGCCGATGTCCACGCTGTAGCTGGTTTCTGGAGCACGTGGCGTAACTCCTTGTATCAATTGCGACTGTTGGACGCTCTTCTTTCGCTTCCAGCAGATACGTTTAACTTTGTCACTCTCCCTGGACACCGAATCGTTACGATGGACGACGTAGCTAGTGCGAGCCCCACCATCAAGGCGTTGGCAGCCAATGTC
This sequence comes from Russula foetens, assembly GCA_003316565.1. Classification (NCBI taxonomy): domain Eukaryota; kingdom Fungi; phylum Basidiomycota; class Agaricomycetes; order Russulales; family Russulaceae; genus Russula; species Russula foetens. The sequence goes on from QFFA01001489.1 coordinate 2,331, forward strand.
CAAGGTTCGACTTGGAACTCTTTAGACCTTTTCGAAGTGTTAGTGCGCCTGGCGGATTCTGAGCAGGCTGAGGTCAGAGGTTTCGTTCGGGAAATGTTAGACAAGGCCGTCCGTATCAGTGCTGAGCTGGTCCATATGGGTTTACTTGAGGCTCCGGTCAGTTTACGGGTTCTTCGTGATATCATTATTCTGACATGTCGTCACCGGCAGCAAACAGAATGGAATGAGATCCGTACCGAGTATTCGCAGAAGTTACTCACCATGTTTTTGGCTGGTCATCCAAATCATCAACTAGTCTTCATGAGGATTTGGCAGATACGTCCGGCCTATTTAACGAATGCGTTTGCTGCTTTCTACAAGGAGAGCCCCCTGAATATCACCAGAATCCTTGATGTCGCCCAAGATCTGAAGGCAAGAACTCAATCATAGCTCCGTCATGTTGCTGATTGGCATCTAGATCCTAGACGCGCTCCTTGATGTCAAACCATTCGATTTCGCCCTCGATGTTGCTGCCCTAGCTTCGCGGCGAGAGTATCTCAACCTCGACAAGTGGCTTGCTGACAACGTCGCAACCCATGGCGCCGAGTTTCTGCACGCAGTGATTGAATTTCTGGATGCAAAGATGGAAAGTGAAAAAACGACTCGTATTTCGGACCCTGCCGTGGAGAGTCGCACAATGACTTTGAATCCGCTCACAATCACCATCTTCCTTCGTGTCCTGCGGCACAAGTATGCATCCATGTCGTTCCCTCATCTGTGTGCTAACTTTGCATTCAGCTCGGGCATCATGCGTCCCAGTGATGTCGACTATTGTCTGGAAGTTCGAAATGCCTGTCTTCAAATCCACCCTCGTCTCATGCGTCTCATGAACGTGACACCGGGACTGGACTCTGAACCAGGGTTTTCAGTTGTCAATTATTCGCCAGAAATAGAACTCGAAGTCGACGGCATCTTCAAGCAGATGTATGACGAACAAATTACGATCGACGATGTCATCGCGATGCTTCAACGTTACAAAAACTCGTCGAACTCCCGTGATCACGAGATCTTCTCTTGCATGCTCCATTTCCTGTTCGACGAGTACAAGTTCTTCCAAACTTGGTACCCTGCTCGCGAACTGGCGATGACCGGGTACCTATTCGGGTCAATTATTCAACACGAGTTGGTGGACTATATTCCGCTCGGTATTGCAATACGCTACGTCATCGATGCTCTAAATTGCCCTCCGGAGACCAACCTTTTCAAATTCGGGCTGCAAGCCCTTTCCCGATTCGACTCTCGGCTATCCGAGTGGGAACCTTTGTGTCAGGCTCTCCTCGACATACCACATTTACTGGAAGCACGCCCTGATCTGGCCTCCCACCTACGACGTGCGCTGACGAACGGTGGTGACAATATTGGAGACACCCGAGTTGCCCCAGTTTCACGTACAGAGCCTTCAGCCGTCTTCACCGCCATCGACCCTGACCGCAATGACGAAGCCTTCATTTCCCCGCCGGAGGAGACTTCGGATAGAATTTTGTTTATCATCAACAACCTTGCCCCTGTCAACGTCAGCTCGAAACTGGAAGATATGAAGGTCCACTTCAAGGACGAACATGCGCGGTGGTTTGCCAACTATCTGGTTGGTCAACGTGTCAGTACAGAGCCCAACAACCACCAGCTGTACCTCCAATTTCTCGACGGTTTGGATCGCCCCTCACTCTTCGGCTTCATCCTAGAAGAAACTGTCATCAAGTCGGCCTTGCTGCTGAATGCTGAACAGACGGTGCATTCAAGCTCGGAGCGTGCTATCTTGAAAAACCTTGGGTCCTGGTTAGGTTCGATTACACTTGCCCGAGATCGGCCGATCAAATTCAAGAACATTTCGTTCAAGGACCTCCTGGTTGAGGGATACGACGGTGGTCGACTCATTGTTGCCATCCCTTTCGTTTGCAAGACTTTGGAGCCCGCGGCCAAATCGACTGTGTTTAAGCCCCCCAACCCGTGGTTGATGGCCGTGATCAGCCTACTTGTTGAGCTGTACCACTTCGCAGAGCTCAAGTTGAATCTAAAGTTCGAGATAGAAGTTTTGTGCAAAGGTTTGGGGATCGAGCTTGACACCATCGAGGCTACATCTATCCTGCGCAACAGGCCTGTAACTGACTCAGTCGCTGGGCCTCCGTTACCCGATTACGTTGGGGACATCGATATCCTGCCAATGGGAGGTTACGATCATAACTCGCAACTCAACGCGAATCCACAAGTACTGCCCCTGAGCGGTTCAGGTCCTGTTGAATCTCATCGGACAGTCGGCCCCCAGCTGGAACAGATACTGTCGGAATTGGTGCATCATGTCTCTATCAGTCCGCATCTCGGCCCTCTAGCATCCAATGTGTCCTTCAAGCGCGCGGTCCAGCTAGCCGTAGACCGCTCCGTTCGTGAGGTCAGTGTATTGGGTTACATTCGTTGATATTAGATCTCAAGGGCACCACAGATCATTCTACCGGTGGTTGAGCGCTCTGTAACCATCGCAGGGATCTCGACCAGAGAGCTTGTGACCAAGGACTTTGCTACAGAACCGAATGAGGAAACTTTGCGTCAAGCGGCCCATCGTATGGCTCAAAAATTGGCCGGAAGCCTCGCCCTGGTGACTTGCAAGGAACCCTTGAGGAGCAATCTATCGAGCCATATCCGACAGTTCTTGGGTGAACAGGGATTTACTGAGGTATGCCTATTGGTATGGCCACTCCGCCCAATGTTTATGCATTTCACAGCAAATGGCACCCGACCAAGTCGTGCTTCTACTTGTCCAGGATAACATTGAGCTCGCTTGCCGTGCTATCGAGAAAGCGGCGATGGACCGTGCTGTTGCCGATGTAGACGAGAACTTCGCGCCATCATACGAGCTCCGTAGGCGCCATCGTCAGGTAATGGCTTGTTCAACCTCTTATTTAGTATCCGAGCTTATCTTCGCATCGCTAGGCGAACCGTGGCCTGCCCTTCTGGGATGTATCTGCGCTGAATTCCAACTTCTCTGGCAATCTGCCCGATCCTTTGCGAATCAAACCTACCGGAGTACAAGCCAACCAAATCAGTGTCTACGAAGACTTTGGTACATTTAATTCGTGCACTTAACGATGATTTCTAATTTATCTCTCAACTAGGGGTAGATGCAAAGCGACACTGGTCAAGTAGACCATCATCGACAGTATCCTATTCCCGCAACGATCCTCCTACTTATTCTCCGTCCCCCGCTGTCGAGCAAAGCGTTGCTCTGCCTGTTACTCTGACCCACCCAGACGCAATGGATCGATTCAACGTGAGTGATCCGTCGGCGTTTGATGTCACCCCTCTTAAAGCTATCATAGAATCTGGTGAAGGACTTAGAAGCTGCGCTCAGTCAACTTCCCATACAATCCTTAGCGGCGCTCCCTCCAAACCATGACGTCCGGCATGTTGTCAGGCAGATCCTTTATCTGGCTGCTGAATCTTCAGATCGTCACCGTACCCCACTTCTGATTTCTCAAAAGATCGTTCAACTCTTGTACAAGACCTCGCAGCAGTTGACCCGCGAAGTCTACGTGGTTCTTTTGGATCAACTTTGTCGGACGTTCGAAGATGTTGCAAAGGAGGCTATCACATGGCTCATCTACGCCGACGACGAGGTCTGTTTTGCCTGTGATTCCGCCCTACTCTTTCCTAATAAAGTCTTGCACAGCGAAAACTCAATGTTCCGGTGACAGTCACCCTCCTCCGCAGTGGCCTGATCAGCATCACTCAGCAAGATCAACAACTAGCGAAATTCTTGTTTGCTGACGCAAAACCGACTTTACAAAATTTCGCCACAGGACTCATCAGAGAATGCTTGACTTGTGACCCACCGCTAGCATCGCAGAGTCAGTTCAGGTTCACGATTGAAGTGTTGAGCCAAATCATGCAGACAGGGAAAGCAAATGAGGAGTGAGTCCTAAGGTTTCAGACTCATCGCGGCAGGGTGCTGACTTCCGCATAGAACCCAGAGATTGCTGGATGATCTTCAGGGAGTGAGACGTGGCCCAGGTGGCGACCATTTTCCCCAGCAGATGAATGGCAAGACCGACGCTGGACAACTTCGAGAAAAGCTATTCATCTGGTTCCAGCAATGGGTGAGCATCTTCCAACGCTCCCCTTCACCGGAGAAGGCCTTCGTCCCCTTCATCAAGGAATTGACAAAGCAAGGCATACTCAAAATGGATGACGTATCGTCCTTTTTCTTTCGAGTGTGTGCGGAATCAAGCGTGAACAGCTACACCAAGAGCGTCACAGCTGGTGATTTCTCGTTCTCTTACGCGTATCACGCCCTCGACGCCATGTCTCGACTTATCGTGTATATCATCAAGTATCACGGTGACGCATCTGGGGTTAACAACGACCAAGCGAAGGTACACTACCTGACCAAGATCTTATCCATCTTTGTCCTGGTACTGGCCAATATGCACGAGGAGCAAGGCCCGGCATTCCAGCAGAAACCCTTTCTCCGCTTTTTCTCCAGTTTAATCAGCGATTTACACAGTATTGAGGCGAGTCTCGGCTCTGCGTACTTCCAGTTGCTCCTGGCGATCAGGTATCATTTCACGACTCAATATCGAAGTAGCTTTGAACTCATACCTGGACTAGTGACACATTTAGCTCCTTGCAACCCACATACTTCCCTGGGTTTGCATTCTCCTGGATGAGCCTGATTTCCCATCGCCTGTTCATGCCAAAACTGCTCATGTCTGAGAATCGCGAGGTGAGAGCGACGTCATAGATTGTTGGACCTTGGCTTATGTTCCCCAGGGCTGGTCCGCCTTCTACAAGTTGTTGTTGTCACTCTTCAAATTCCTGTCTCCCTTCCTCAAATCGACCCGACTTCGAGGTTCCTCTCGAGACCTCTATCGCGGCTGTCTCCGACTCTTACTCGTGCTCCTCCATGACTTCCCAGAATTCCTAAGTGAATACTATTTCACTTTGTGCGATGCCGTACCCCCCAGTTGCATCCAGCTGTGCAACATCATCTTAAGCGCCTTCCCCTCCACTATCATCCTTCCCGATCCCTACCTCCTGAATGGCGTTTACGATTCGGTGCCAGAAATGGGACCAATACCGCCAATTCTGTCCGACTTCACGGCCGGTCTCAAAAGCGGAGACTTGCGCTCCTATCTTGACCAGTATCTCCTCGGTCGCGCCCCCTCGTCTTATTTGCCCTCACTAAAAGGTCGCCTTCGGGCGCCCACGTCTGATGATAGTTCGGAATCGTATGACGTTTCGTTCCTCAATGCCTTGGTGATGTACATCGGTGTTTCCTCTGTTACTCAAGCCAAAGCAAAGAGCGGCTCATCCCTCTTCAACCCCTCTGATCCTGGTGTGGTGGCTCTCCGGTATCTGGCAAAGAACCTGGATGCCGAAGGTGCGCTGAAGCTGAATGAAGTTTTATGGCATGACAATCTGACAATCCATTAGGCCAATATCTACTGTTGAATTCGATGGTGTTGCACCTCCGATATCCGAACGCACACACGCATTGGTTTAGCTCCCTATTTCTTTACTTGTTCCTCGACGCCAGCGACGATTCCCTCCGGGAAATCATGACGAGGGTACTCATGGAGCGCTTCGTTGTCCACCGGCCCCACCCATGGGGTGCTCTGGTCACGTTCATTGAGCTTCTACGGAACCCCAAATACGATTTTTGGAGCAAGGGTTTTGTTAGGGCTGCGCCAGAGGTTACGCTGCTCCTTGATGGTGTAAGTCACCCTTTTTTGTCCATGCCAAACTGTAACTTATGTTGCGGAACCCAGGTCGCAAGAACCATCTTTGTATCTTAAAAGGAAGATGAGTGTCCACCATCTGTCCCATCTACGTTTTTCTTCTTCATTTCCGGGCCGTTTACCACGCACTGTATTGTATTCGCAAGCTGTCATCCTGCTTTCTACGATCTGGACTCCGTTCCGTTTTACGATCACCACATACGCCTATCGTCACCTCGTACGCCTTATTAATGCTGCCATGACATCCCACTGTGGTATTCCCAACAGCTTCCCCAAAGTCTGTAAATTTGAAACGTTAGGCGTGCATCCTTGTCACAGTATTAGAAATTCAAAATACCCCGCTTTCTCTATTCCAGCCGCTCCTTGTTTGTCCGCCCGCTTTCCGATAACCAGCCAATCGGCTAGGGCCATCCCAGTGCGAACTGGGAAGAGACGGGCGGCTCGTTCCAAGCCTGACTGGTCATGCGCGATTATGAACAGCATCGTGGAGGGAGGTGAAGATTCGTGTGGATGTGTGAACATGATGCCTGCAAAATAGATCTGCGATGAAAACGGGACCATCTTTGCCTTGTAATTAATTACCTTGGGATAGACCACTCAGTGTCTCTCCCTTCAGCTGCAACACCGGTGGACTGCTTTCGCTTTCCACGACGGTAAAGGCGGTCCTCCCTTTCGCCAAGCATCGACGTATATACTGGCCGCTGGGGCTCCCAATGACAACGATGTTCCCCGTCCCCGACATCGCGTGGGCGTCGTCATATTGCGCCTCGACGATTTCCGTTTCGTGGACGATGTCGGCATCCAGCTTGAAGTACGTGAACAGGTCGTTCGCGAGCCGCCGCGCGATCGACATTGCGCAGTCTGACAGGAAGCCCCCGGACACGACGATTTTGAGCCGTCCTGGAGAACGCAGGATCGAATATGGGCTCGTGGAGCGCTGTGGTTCCGGTGGCGACTCGGCGCCGCCGGCGAGGATCTGCGCGGGGTCATTGCGGGTGACTTAGTACGAAGCGACGGTTTCGTCACAGAGAGAACCCTACCCTCCTCCATCTGCCAGAATCGTCGCGTTGAAAGTAATGGAGCCGGGAGTCGCCCGCCGAGCCATCATCGGGGATTGAGAGGGTGCACCCGTCGATGTCCAGTCGTCGGATTTGGCTGGGTGGTCGAGTGGCTTCGACGCTGAAACAGGCGACGTTGCATGTGACGACCGAGGCGCTACTGTCGCGCATCTCTACCGTTAAGCGCGCCAATCTGTGCAGAGGGTGGGTGGGAGCCACGGGTTTGGCATGCGTATAAACACCTCTAATGCGATTGAGTGCTCACCTTCCTGGAACAAGCAATTTCAGTGTGCGCCAACCGTGAAGAGAACCAGTCTCTGCGGGGACCACGGTGGTTAGCGTGAAAGTATGGGAACGTCGATAGGACGGTCGTTCTTCGCTCATGACGGAATCTAGGAAGGCCTTCACTTGCGCGCTTTTGAAGACGGACGGGTACCAGTGGCCTTTCCCTGGTTCTTCACAAAAGCTGCATCCGTGAGGGTGAAATCGAACCAAAGGATGAGGGGAGAAACGAGCATACCTCACAATCGCATCTGTGGCCCACGTCTTCAAGACGCTGACTAATTCCCTCGAGTGCCAAGTGGGTACATTTCCGTCGACACCGCTACGTGTGTGTGATGAGACCATGGTCGTCGGAAGTACTACAATTGAGAGCGCACCCATGTATGACCAATGTAGGGGTGTCCACCAAATTCGTAATGAACAAGTCGTTGTCGTCCGGAATGAAAGAACTCTCTAGAATCGCACGCAAGGATGGGTCGATGAAATGAGCCGAACTTGACAACTTTCAGTTAGCCTAAGGTTGGTTGAGGTGAAGCTGTCAGGTACACTGACTGTGAGTGCGTCAAGGAGACGTAGGCCTGAGCCTTGATGAACCCAGCAGCAGGAATCACTACAACGCGTTATCTTAAACTGTTCCACGGAGGGAGATGGTTGATGTTACTTGCTACCACCCTGTCAGGGTGTCTTGCAGCATTATACCATGTTCCTTGTCCCCCATTTGAATGTCCGATAATGACGACCTTTTCCGGTGCGATCGCCCACACCTTCCACTTTGAGAACGATTCAAGGATGCTCGCAAGGGCAGAGACCGTGCCCCAAACATCGTCCGCGCTGGGCCCGTGCCAATCCAAACCCTGTGGGTTTCTAGTTACTCCATAGCAGGGTCAATGGGGGTATATAAGACTCGTGCCCACGAAGTCCTTCCCGAGGGTAAGATGAACCAGTTCCGTTGTTGGAGGGGCATGGCCTCGACCCAGAAAGGTTGTGCGAAAATATCTGCTCCCGCACCGTCTGTCTTCGCGGGAAATACATGAGATGTGGCGTGGATCAAATTAATAAGATACGAACGCAAAGCGACTATCGGTGGGTTCAGTGCCTTACGGGCGACATTTGGATCTGTCGGAGGGATTACGATGAATCCGATAGGAGCTGTATCCGCAGAGAAGTAGGTTGCTCTGATGGCCGCAGCACTCGTCTCTGCCCAGTGACCAAGCTGGGAAATGGGCACTCGAACCGGAACAGTCACCAGGGAAGAACCAGAGGTGGCATGTACGTCGAACGAGAGTGCATCCCCCTCAAATGCCTCGGATTGTGAAATTTGGATTGGAAGAACGTGCGTCTGTCCAGGGGCAAATCGAACGTCTGCGAGCAGGGAAAGTTCGATTCCCTAGAACAAAGCATGGATAAGCGAGGCGTTCCGTTGCTTTGTAGGTGCGTTGGGTTCTTACTGCGTCACGTAGCTGCGGAGATGGAGAGAGGGCCGTGACCGTCCACCAACTTGTTGATAGACATCTCAACCCGATGCCTAGCGCGTCTCCGAATGCAATGCCTTCGACAAAGTCTGGGGTTACATCGTGGGAGGCCTCGTGCCTGATATTTATGGAGGGAGACTCGAAGCGTACATTGACAGATATGCTGAGTGTAGGCGCCTCGGAGCCAGCCTCGTTGGGGTCACCAAATAACCTGATCTGAAACCACACGCCTCAGCGACGTATTAACGATCGACAGGGATGTAGCCCAAGCACCTCATAATCTCCGCTTACGTATAGGTGATATACGGTGGGAGACAATGCAGACGGTACCGTTGGAAGCTTCACCAGGTGCGGGGGAGCACTGTCATATTCGTATATGTTTCCTGAATACCACTCCGGTACAAAATCGTGTCTTTGCTCCCATTCGACATCGGCAGAAACGATGGTGAAAAAAGAACCCCGTTTGAGCTCCATTAGAATATTGGGGACATCTGGCGGCTGTTGTTTTGGATCAGAACAAGGAGGGAAAACAGTGAGGGTTGTTCGCAGGACGGCATGATGTTGTAGGACTGCCCATCCCTCGGTCGCCCGTAGGGAAGCCCAACTACAGATACCCGCAAGATTAAGCGATACGCCGTGATTGTTTGACAAGTGATCATGATTGCGCACCGGATGTCAGGGAACGACACGGCAAGAATACCATCAGGGCTTGCTAAAACCTTTGACCAACGCACAGATCCTCCGTCGGTCAGTGAAGACGGATATGATGCACCGAGGTCAACAGGTTCGGTTACTAAGCTGAATACGTCCGAAGGTGAGCGAGAGGTGATGAAGATGGGGATACGCACGATCGAGGGGAAATGATGGTGAGAGAAAGTGTTGCTCCCTCGCATGGATCGGGAATGGACCGAGAACCTATTAGAAGAGACGAGGATCACTATCGATATAAATGGAATGGTGCCAAGGACGTGCATCCCAGGATTCAGTTGTATTAAAGGACCACTCGTCGGTCGCTTGCATTGATCAAAGCTTGTAACATTTCGCGACAGACGGAGTGAGCGTGACCTTACAGAGGCGCGCTTGTCCATTCACACACACCATCGAACATCGATCCACTTTGAAATGTCTGGCAGACAAGGCGGTAAACTCAAACCTTTGAAGGTAAGGATCACGCCTGATGAGAATGATTATTGATGGCTGAGCTGTCACAGACACCAAAGAAGGATAAAAAGGAAGAAGACGAGGACGACGCTGCTTTCAAAGCAAAACAGAAGGCTGACGCGGAGGCATTGCGAGCTGCGAAAGACAAAGGTCCGTGAATGAATCGCTACATGATCACTCGGGGTCACGGCTGACGTTTGGGATGTACAGCACAGAAAGGTAATGAGATGAGTACGGGTAGGATTACAGGGCTGACGTGTATATCCATCGACAGGTGGTCCACCTGGAGGTGGCATCAAGAAGTAAGGTATATGTATCACGATTGTTAAATAGTCGAGCTCATGATGAGTGTTTAGGTCTGGCAAGAAGTAGAAGTGAGAGGTGGAAAGAGGGAGGATTAGTGTAGAGCCACTGTGTCATAAGATGAGACGAGGAACGTGTGAATCTGAACCCGAACCACTCTTGAGCCTTTTGTCTACATCACCCTCACCCTCACTCTCGTCCGTGTCTACAATGCTGGGCTCCGTCCAGAACCTATCTTCTAATAAGGGCCCCTCCATCATTCAACAACAGCCTCAACTTGCTCAACCACAACATCCCCAGAACGGACCCTCTGATGTTCCTCCTCCACCCCTCAACGGCCAAGACTTCACTCTCTCAAACGTGCTTCATTTTCTTCAATCTGAATGGCGAAAATACGAACGTGATCGCAATGAGTGGGAGATCGAGCGTGCTGAGATGCGAGTTCGTCGTGTGTTCTCAACGAAATGTTGGTCTACATTTTCATTCTCTTTCTTCCTCCCAGGCTCGCATCGCTCTGCTAGAGGGAGAGCGTCGGTCCTTCGAGAATATCAAAGTCGACCTTATGCGCCGCATAAAAATGCTAGAGTACGCTCTTCGGGTCGAGCGGTGTGTACCAGTTCTCTCGTCAGCTTCGTCAACGGACGTGACGTGTTTTACGCGAGCAGCTCGAAACAACTCTCACAATCTGCCTCTCTCGCATCTCAATCGATACCCCCCGCAAAGGTTGCCGCTTTGCAGTCCGCTTCTCAGAAGGACGAGACGTCTAGCCATAAGGATGGCAGCAGTCCTAGTTCTCCTCGCAGTGAAGGTATCCCTGCTTTCTATTCATCCCTTTCTCTTGCTCATACCACCAAAGACTCTCCCTTACCCCCAGAAAGGGGTCCGAATGGCACCTCAGCCCCCGGTTCAACGAGAGCGAGTGCGTTGGCAGGGCCGTCATCATCATCTGGGTGGACGAACACCAATGGCCCTGCCTCAACTGCTGCCATAGGTAAACCATCTCTTGGTCGTGACCCCAAGAGCCGTGCTCGCAGCAGGGAGTACCTCAAACAGTACGCGCTTGAGTTGAACGTGCTTTCGGGTTTTTTCTTACGTCTCCTAGATGCTTACAAGAAATACAATATCTCACCTCCCCCCAAGCGTTAAATCCATTGCCTCCCCGACAACTTGTGACAAATCCATCTATTCCCGTCACCCTTCCCAACGTTCCATCATTCGACCAGATGGGCTACGGTACGCGACCACGCAAACTCATGCCAGAAGTTGGCAAAGATTTCCCGCTCATGAATAACATGAATGTCATCTCAAATCCTGCACCCGCTGCAGGTCCCTCTTCTACAGGGCCCCAGGTTTCCGCTCTTGAGCGTGCGCCTGGCATCGTACCATTACCCTCCCAACAGAATTCGTTGGGTCAATATCAGTCATCTCAGCCAAATAGCCAGCCCACCTCTCTGCAATCTGGACAGACTTCAGATGCGGATAAAGACAAGGATGAGGCCATGTTCGAGTCCCAGTCACGCACATCTATTTATCGTCCTGACGATAAAGGAGAATGGAGAGAAAAGCTGGGGCTGTCGTACACAAGCCCCACCGGTGGGCTGGCGGATAGCGCCTGGGACCGTCGTCCAAGGGAGGAAGATGAGGATGTCAAGGAGGATGATACCGAAGTCGAAGAAGACGAGTCGAACGTACTCGGTGAAAGTGAGGGCACTAAGGTCTGGAGAACCAAGAGAACACTAAGAAAGTAAGCCTCCTCGACTGGCGTATTCTTGTTGACACAGCCCTCACGTTCGTATAGCCACCTTGATGCAGTCCGGGCGATTGCTTTTCACCCCACAGAGCTCTGTCTTGCCACTGGAGGTGATGACTGCACTGTAAAGGTCTGGCGAACAGATGTTACTGGCCTAGCCTCGTCCAAGTACGCAAAGCGTCTTTGTTGGTCTCAGCATGACATCATTACTCACATCATTCCGATGCAGTTCTCGCCCTGTTACTGAGGTTGAACCGCAGTTGACCCTTCGTGGCCATTCAGCGGCTATCACCCGCCTCATCATTGCACCCTCCAAGCAACTTATCTATTCTGCATCTCTCGATTCAACGCTTCGTGTTTGGGTGCTACCGTCTTCAACCCATACCACCTATGCCCCATTCGATGCTTCACGACTTCGCGGAGAGCTCATCGGACACACGGATGCTGTTTGGGATCTCGCGCTCGTGCGTGACGAGTGCACTCTTATCAGTGGTGGAGCAGAAGGTGCTGTCAAAGTGTGGGATGTTAGCGATTCGTCCGGCCGTGGTTCCTTGCGGCTCTCTTGGACATACAACGGTGTGGACTATGACGGCGAGGAATCCGACGATCTGCCAGGTGTGACTGCGGTCGAGGCCATCAAGGTCGACTTGAAAAAGGTTGCGGTCGCGTACCAAAACGCGACGATCAAAATATTCGACATTGTGCACGGGAAAGAACTGGCTGTACTGCACGGCGAATCAGGGTCTGGTAGGTGTTGTATCTCGTTATTTTCCCCCGTCTTATCTTCCCTTCAGACGGTGGGCTTTCACAAGCGAATAGCATAGTTTCGCATCCAACAATGCCATTGCTTATTACTGCCCACGAGGACAAGTACATCAACATGTATGACATCAACACAGGTTAGTCCCCATTACCAACTATCGGCGTATCCAGCCCTGAACATGTCCCAGGCCAATGCACGTACTCGATGCCTGCCCACTTGGACGGTGTGACCTCCTTATCCATCGATGCCGCTGGCTTCTCTCTGGTATCTGGCGGTCATGACTGTTCAATCCGTTTCTGGGACATACTTGGTACCAAGGCATGTGTCCAGGAGATCACAAGTCATCGCAAGAAGGCGAACGAGGGCGTACTCGACGTGCAATTCCACCCATCTCTACCTTTCATGGCCAGTGCGGGTGCGGATGGCATTGTTAAGCTATACGCGTCGTCATAATTCGTATACCTGCACCATACTTATTCGGATAGACTTCACGTAGTTTTACCATCTGCTCATTATTGTATGCCAGATATTTCATCCACGGACCTACGTGAGCCACCTCTGAGTACAAACTAACTAATGTCCCAATGCAACCAAAAAAAAAAACCAAAAACCAAAAAGGCCTCCGCAAAGAGGCATACTTGAAATCAGAAAAATGATAGCGCTATAGATACATTGCAGATCCGGTATGTGTATCGCTACATGCTATAGTACACGGGCTGCACGACATGCTGGGGCCGAGACGAAAGTCCATCAATGAAAAAAAGTGTGGAAAGGTAAGAAAAAAGCTAAATAACTACGAGGGTAGACCTAATCAGCGCAATGTTCTCGAAATAACAATCGCAAGAAAACGTACTGATCCTCATACCCTGCTCGAGAGTCAATACCTCTGCGCCGAGACCCCTGTCTCGTACCAGGGCCTCCACTTGATCTCGGATGACATGGCATATCGGCCGACTATACTTCTGCTCCAAATCTTCCTTGCAGTGCATGATGTACACGCGCAAGCCACTGAGCGGCGGCGCCGAAGGCGCGTCAGCGGATCTATTCTTCCGGCGTTTCTTCCTTTTGGGAACCGTCGCCGCCTCGTCAGCCGCGGTTGACTTGTTGTTATCGTTGTTGTTGCTGTTGCTGCTACTGCTACTGCTGCCCTTCGCGGCGGCTGCGGCGGCACGCGCGGCGACGACCTGTTCCGCGAGGATGGCGAGCTCGTCGGCGAGGTGCTCGGGGCTGAGGTGGCCGTAGAGCAGCTCGTCCGGCCTGCCGGACGGCCAGGAACACTCTATGAAGATGGCGGAGAGCGTGGCGGGTATCTTGGACGCTGCCGCGCGCCAGACGGCGATGTTCTTCGGTTTGGAGGAGGCGCTCACGAGGCTGTCGGGCGAGACGTCGCCGAAGAAGAGGAATTCTTGGCCCGTGCGGTCGTGCCGGACGAAGAAGGCCGAGGACTCGTAGTCGCCCAGCGTGTCGTTCTTGCCGTGCAACACCGGCATCGCCTTGACCGAAACGTCCGGAAAGATCGTCCTGTACCCCTCGTCGAACTTCAATCTGTTGATATTTTTTTTTTAATTTTGAGCGGATTTGATTGGGTAATATCGGTTCCCGTTCGAGTTCGTATGAGCGTGAGAGATTGTTGAAAACGGAGGTATAATGGCACGCACGGGTCATAGAGAAGCTTGTAGGCGGCATCGTCCGCATCCCATGACGCCAGACTAGGCCATATTCGATCCGAAAAGATGGTCTCCAGGGTCTTGAGCGTGTGCTGTGGGGCGCACACGCGTTTCCTGGGACCCTGAAGCGATCCGGCGGATAGGACGAGACCGTTGACGTGGTCCAGGTGGGCGTGGCTGATAACGAAACAACTGGAGGGGGAAGGAGGAAGATAAGGGAATCGAAAATAGAGTCTAATCAGTCGCGAAGAGAAGAAGGGCCCCCACTAACTGGATGAGCGAATAGACCTGATGCGCGGATAGGTTGTCGAGGAGGGCGGGGTCACGGGTGAGCAGCTGGTGCAGGGTCCCTATCCCCGAGCCTGCGGGCGAAAAAAACGAACGGGGAATGGGACGACGGGTCAGGTTCGTGCGGCGTGGCGTGTATGCGAGTTTGCGCCTCACCTGCTTCGAGGGCAATTATACCATCTTTCCAGGATGCGTCACATGGCTTAAATAAGTACCTATCCGAGGATGCGTTGCGTCAGTTGGAATCGGACGTGCGTCTTTCGCGAGAGGAGGAAAAGGACGAGACGAACGAGGATAGGTTGGTTTCATAAGGCCCTCCACCGCTGCCCACGACAACCAAGTCAAAGGTGGGCATGAGGAGATGGGGGAGGTGAAGTGTTGACGATAAATTTCGCTTGCAATTAATATTCGAGTCGGCTCTGCCCGAACAAGGACAGGGACGGGTGAGAGCGCTCTCGAACGACTCATTCTCGCTTGGCACAGCACCGTGGACAGAGCAGAGTGAAATATCATAGTGGGACAAACAAAGGAGTGACTCGACAGACAACGACAACGAACGAGGTGAACGGAAGTCGAAAAGGTAATTAAAGGGGCTCAGTCAACATATAGAAAAAAAAAACAAGCAAAGAAAACGAATCCTTCCACAACAACTATCCCCTTTCAAGCCCTAGGCACTGCGCACGAGGCTGTTCAACGCCTTCGAGAAATCGTACGAACTCGCCTCGAGTGCAGCCACAGCCTGCGTACGACTGAAACCCATACTACACAGTTGCTTCACAGGCTCAACGTCGTCATCCACAGCGGGCGATACCGTTCCGAGGTTCTCGTCAGTTATCGGGGTCAAATGCTGTGTCGGAGGCAATGAGTCTTGTGTTTTTTTCTTCCTCCCAAATGGCAGACGGATCTAAAATCGGGACAAGTGTCATCTCTCTTCTATCCCAGGACACAGGACAAAGTCGCTTACGCTAAGTTTCGAGTGCCGCCCTTGTTCCTTACCACTCTCCCTGGAGGACGACGTGGAAGGCCTTCCCTTGGGAGATGCCATACGTAGTGGGGGAGAGCCTGGAGGGGGAGGATGCGAAACCGGGAAGCTGACAGCCGGATCGCGGGGGGATGCAGAACCCCGGATCGGGGAATCCGAGGCAAATGCGGACACTGGCGACTGGGTCACTTGAGCGATCGAGGATCCCTGGGACGACACAGTCCCAAACGCACTGCTCCTTTGTGAGAGATCGAGACTGAAGGCGTCACCGAGCGAGGAGCTCGCAGTGTCCGCACTGGTTGGCGGTTGACTCGGCGCAGCTTGGGTTGTGGCAGCAGGTGGGGGTGTGGCCGGAAAGGTGGATCCGAAAGCTTGGTCAAACAAGAAAGGCTTGGATTCAGGGACTGGGGGAAGGACGGGGAGGCCATCAACAACGGGTGCAGGTCGAGCCGGGCTTGGTGTGCTTTGCTGCTGTGGGATGAACGCGTTTTCGAAGCCCGAGTCTCGTGGGGTGGTCGCCAGGGGTTTCACGACCCCGCTGGTGCTTGGCGGCGGCGGGAACGCCGTTGAGGTAGAGGAAGACACTCCCTCGGCTGGAGGGGAAGCAGTCGTGTCTGCCTTGGCAAAGTCAAACTGGTCGTCGAATGCGGTGTCAAAAGAGAGGTTCCCTGCGGCGGTAGGTGCTGTGCTGGGGAAATCGCTAAACGCCCTGTCAAAGTCGCTCACGGTCGCGGCCTTCGGGGTTTCTGAAGATGCTGCGAACGGCGAAGTTGAGACTGCGAAAGGGCTGGTATCTTTCGCTGGAGTAGGCGGGAAAGGATTGGTACTCTGGAGCTCAACGACAGGGGCAACTCCCGTCACGGGTGGGAATGGTGTCTCGGTAGTACTCTGGGGTAAAGCATGCCCATTGCTGACTGGCGTTTCCTTCACAGCCTCGTCTCCGTTCGAGGCTGGATGGGGACGACCGACCAGAGTAGCAAGCGGGGTTTCATCTTCGCTATCGTCGTTGCTTGAGTCGGATTCGTGCACATCAAGCTCCTTGAGTTGTGTATTGATGTCGGTATGAGCGTCCAATGATCGGTCGGTTGACGGCGTTACGGGTGCGGTGCTAAGAAGCGGAATATTCTTTATGGCCGCCTCCATTGTCGAGGTGTTGGCACTTGTATCTAGCGCGGAAGTCGGTGGAGTCATAAACAAGTCGTGGTCGCTGGACGGCTCTGACACCTCCTCGTTCGCTCCAACCCTCGGTTCACCAACGGCATTTGCGGAGAAGGGTTGCCCATTCATCTCAGGCCCAGTCGTATGCTCCTGCACATCAGGACCAGGTCTTGCTTCTTCACCGAAAGCCTGCTCAAAGGTGAATGGATTGTCCGTTGTGGTACCTTCATTTTGCGTCGGGGGGACAACAGGAGGAGTGGGCACGGATGTATTAGCGAAAGGAAGGAATGGCGACTGTGGGCCAGAACCTGCAGCGAGCCGTTCGAATGGATTATTGCTCTTTGCCGCAGTCGAACCACTATTGGAGCTAGGGCTTCCTGGTGAGCCTGGAAGTGGTTGTGCTGCAGAGAAGGTGACACTGTCCGCTGACAGCGAGGGTGAAGGAGCGAATGGGTGCCCGTTTGCCGAAGTTACCGCCGCGGATTCTCTGGCAAGTTCTGCCTCTGCGATCTCTCGCTCCTTCGTAGCCTCTTCGACTTCCGCCGCTGCCTCCAGGAGCTCTTGTGCGACCTTGGCCCTCTCCGCTTCTCTCGCAGCGAGCTGCTTCTTGGCGATTGCCAAAAGCCCCTTCTGTTGCTTCGCTTCCTTTTTCACCTTGTCGATCTCAGCCTTGGTGACTTCGATCGTCGAACCCGTCTCAGTCATTTTACGCTGCAGTTCGCGTACTTCTTCCTTGTCACGAAGCACGCCCTGCTCCACCTCGGCCTTTTCTACTCGAATGGCACTTAGATCGCTCTCCGCGCGAATGAGTTCCTCTTTGACCTTCTGAATTTCGGATGACTGGTTGCTGAACCGTTCGCGGAGTGTGGAAAGAAGGCGGGATTCAGTCTCATATCCTGCCTTGGCAGAACTGAGTTGAGTTTGGAGGGCGGAGAGCTGGGCAGCCTGGTCTCGGACGGTAGCCTCGACATTGGTCCGCTCTGCAGTCGTGTTTTCTAGTGAGCGGGTCGTCGACTGGAGCTGGTTCTGGAGATTTCCTATTTCGGCCGAACGATCATTGATCGTAGCGGAAGAAACACCGATCCCAGCATCGTCGTCATCATCGAGAAGCCCTCTACTGGGTGCTACAATGAACCGTGAGCGCTATGCTCCTCGAAGGAAGAACGAGGCATACCAAATGCACCCTGTTGGATCTGAGGTGGCGGGATCGCCGGTGACTGGGTAGGAGGTCCAGTTCGCTGAGGCTGCAAGATCGATGACTGAGCATGAGAAACCACGGGAGAATCGTCCCATATCAGGTCATTCAGCGATTCCGAGGGAGGTTGTTGGAACGAAGGGCTTGTGGGTGCGGCTACAGCTCGCATCGAAGGTGGCATCAAAGAAGGAGGTAGTGTAGTCGGTATCTCGTTTCCGTTAAGCCTCCCTTGTATCAAATGGAAGGCTACCGCAAAACCGTCACGAGTGAGACGACCATCATTGTTAAGGTCGGCCAGATCCCTATGCACAGTTGTGAGATAAGTCAGCGGAAAAAACTATGGCAATGAGACCAACCAAATTGCTGCAAGGTCACCCTCTGGTAGCTTTGACTGAAGCATGAAGGGCACAACAACATTACTCTCAACATAGCCGCGCTTTTTGCTGTCCAAACCATCAAAATGCTTGTCGGAACTAGCCTTCTCAGTCGGGGTGACATCCCAGGCTAGTTGGGATTGGGAAATAATAGAGGCAGCGGAAAAAGGCCCCAAAAGTGGCGTATTTCGGGCTGAACCTGCCGTGGGGCCGGTTAAATGCTGTGATAATTGTCCCGTAATTTCACGTTGCAAAGGCTTCCCAGAATACTGAGGTTGTAGCTGTTTTCCTGTCATCTGAGGTTGGACTACTGACCCGCTGTTTGGAGGGAAATTAGTACGAAAGCCGGGACTGAGAGAGCCACTATTTCCGGTAGTATGCAAAGCGACAGCACCGCCCGGTACAGGTTGATCAGAGGCCATTTCATACAAGCCGGGAGGAAGGGTAGTCGGAATAAAGGGGAGTTGACCGGACATGGAAGCCTGGATGAGATACATGGCAACGATAAAGTCGGACACGTCCAACGATCCACGGTTCTGAGTATCCGACAAATTCCTGCGAAGGGATACATGAACACTAGTGCTCTGCGGCAATAAAAATACACCACACCATATTTGGGAGAGCTTCTCAACTGGGAGCTTGGACCTGACAAAAACCTCGCGTGCTTGCTCACCTTGGGAAACAGATTGAGACGAGAACACAAGTGGGGTTAGAAAGACGCGTCTCATCACGTACCTGAAACAAGGCCGTTTACAGGGTTACAGCTGTTGAAGTATCGCGTGAATTTCGCCTTGTCTTGCGCAGACAGTGGAGGAGGAAGACGAGAAGGAACCGGAGACTTCGGAGAGGGGCTGACAGCCCTACGGGGTTCCGAGGGTGAAGAGTACCCAGTAAGGTGGGCAACAGGACCAGCTTTGTCGAAGATGAACTGCAGGTGCCACGGTAAGAGAAGCCGTCACACTCACGATTGTTGACGAGGTCCGCTGAGATGGTTTCGCCTTTCTGGGCCCAACCCATGAGACGGACGGCAACAGAGACACCCTTACGAGTGAGAAAACCCTGGTTGTCCTCGTCTGCGATCGCCCAGATTTGACCTAAGACATTGGCGCTGAGGTTGGCAGCACCAAAGATGCGAACGGCAACATCGCCGGTGATGACACCAAACTTCTGGGGGTCGTGCTTGTTGAAGATTTGGTTTACGAGAGCGAGCTCCCCCTGTGTCGGGGAGAAGGTTGTGGCCATAGCGGTGAGGGAAGGCTGAAGGACGTTAGCGCAGCAGAGTTAGAAGGTTAGGTTAGTGAGCATCGGCGACCTCCTTCCGCTTACGCTCCCCCGGTTTTTCCGGCCCTCCGGAGTATCCACGTGATCTTGTCACGCGCCCTTTCCAAACCGCGTTTTCTCTCATTTGGATCTGAACCAGAGTCCTCTGTCTCCTACGAGCATAACATAAAATGGAACAGATCACCACCCCTCTTACCGCGCGCACCGCTCAAAAATCTACGGTCTCAGGTTCTGGGAGTGACGCTGCTGGAAGTGTCACCAAGCGGTTTGTGTCCTTTCCTTGCTTTTGAAACGCAACGCGCTGATTCGTCTTGTCAGACTGAGCAATGAATTGATGACTTTGATGGTGAGCACCCGTTAACGTTGACCTCTGGCACCTCTGACCCGTTTCCCAGATGTCTTCTTCTCCTGGAATCGTACGTTTCAAATTCCCTGCTCACCAATGCTCCGTCTGAACCTGCTTGCGCATCTGTCTACCAGTCAGCATTCCCAAGGTCCGATGCGAACCTATTTGAATGGATAGGCACAATGGAAGGACCCGCAGGAACGGTGAGTGTTTTGTACTCTTTTATAAACCTCTCTATGGTTTATAACCAATTAATTCCTAGTATTACGCCGGAATGTCATTCAGAATCTCTATACACTTTCCGCCAAATTATCCCTATGTACCACCTGTCATCAAGTTTGAATCCCCATGTTTTCACCC
Organism: Russula foetens; assembly: GCA_003316565.1. Lineage (NCBI taxonomy): Eukaryota > Fungi > Basidiomycota > Agaricomycetes > Russulales > Russulaceae > Russula > Russula foetens. Next base: position 22,539 of record QFFA01001489.1, read on the forward strand.
CAATGTCGATATTGCATCTGGTGCAATTTGCCTTGATATCCTTCAGGTTTACATTCCGATGTCATAACGTGACTTTCCAAATTGACTTTGTATCTAGGACAAGTGGTCTGCTGTTTATAGCGTCCAAACCATCCTTTTGTCTTTGCAATCTCTTCTCGGAGGTGAAAAAAACATTACTTGATAAGTTGTTTCGTCTCTGATCTTTAATCCAAGAGCCGAACAACGCATCTCCTTTAAATACGGACGCATCGAACCTTTGGGAATCTCCCGAATGTGAGTAGTAATTATTTCTGGTGGTGAACTGTGCTTGATACATGGATTCAGTGTTCAAGGCGCAACTTGAGAAGCATTACCGACCGATCAGTGACGAGTCGAAAGCTTAGAGTAGATAGAGGAGGGCTATATATACCCCGCACCTGTACATGTGTTGTGTGTTATGATCGCGTATCATTGGTCTTTTGCTTTGTCATCACGTTGCTCTGCTGCTGCTCATCTCAATCAACAACACCGCATCCCTTTCTCGCTTTCACTCTTGGGTTGATCCCTTGCCATCGGTTGAGCCGATTTTTAAGAGTTTCTGAATTTCTCAAGCAACTATTTTCTTTTTCGGTTTGTCGCACTCTTGTTCAGCTTGGAGTACATCACTCAACAGTCGGACATCGGACATCAGGACATTTTACTACACTTGCAATTCATGCCCCGTCGACCGCCTCCGACGCCTCTCCATCTTGTTCAAGGTCCACTGCCGCCTCGTGGCAAGTCCAAGTTTACGATGCCATCGATGCCGAGACCTATCTTTCACCCGCAAAAGATGGTTGGCCAGACGCCAGTGCCCCGCGAGCGGGTTCATTCTAAGAGAGAGAGAGAGACGGGATGGAGGGTAGAAGGACATCCAAAGTCATCACCATCACCTCGCTGTACTGTACGAACTGTGACCACACTGGTGGTGCCTCCCAAGGCCGCGGGGACAGGGTAACGATGTAGCAGTAGTAAAAAGAATACGAGTGCCTCGTGTCGATCGGGTCGTGCCGTGTATGGACAGACCGACACAACAAGAGTGAACAAGGGATTGAATACTACTTTTGCTCTTTCCTCGCTCGATTGATTGACAAGTTTGCACACGCCTCATTTCTACGCCATTTTTTTTCATTTTCATTTCTTCTTCTCTCTTTTTGGTCCCGGATATTCCAACCAACAATCGTCAATCAATCATCCAGCCTCGTCCCCGTCCCCTTTCAATCGTAATGACTAGCTCTTCTCCTACTCCGGATATCTCTTCGCTGTCACTCTCTTCTTCTCAACGTCTGCACGATACTTACGACTACGACGGCACCGGCACTGGCAATATCAGACCCCAGTACCACTTCGCTACTTCTCCTCCTGTTCCCCCCAGTCAGTCGTCGCCCTTCCATCCTCTGAGCATGAACCAGTCTCCTCTCAAAACCAAGACTTCTCGTGCTGGCCTCCCTTCCGTACGTTCTCTCTTTTTTTTTTCTCACCTTGATCGCTATTTTTTTCTAATATCAATTATCCCCATATGCACCCTTCTCGTAGCAATGGCTCGATGGTGGTGCTACTACTTACACTGACAGCCGCTCCCTGTCTTCTCCTAATAATTCTGATCTTTCTTCCGGTGGAGGTTCTCCGCCTCTCCCACACATCAACGCGCCCCCAAATCTTCCCCCTCCCAATCTGGGCGCAGAAGATGAGATTATACCCACGGCTATTGTCATCAAAAACATCCCCTTCAATGTCAAACGCGAGACCCTTCTGGACATCATCGTACGTCCTCGACCACGATTCACCCTTTTTCCCTTTAATAAATTTGAACAGGCTTCCCTGTCCATTCCAACTCCGTATGCATTCAATTACCACCTAGATCAGTCCGGCTCTTTCAGGGGTCTCGCCTTTGCCAATTTTCGGCAGGCCTCCGATGCAGATGCCGTCGTCGCCGCCTTGAACGGGTTTGATGTGCAGGGTCGCAAATTACGCGTTGAGTATAAAAAGGTACTGCAGGCCGGAGAGAAGGAACGAATCGAGCGGGAGAAGGCTATTCGGCGCATGCGTTCCATGCAGCTCGAGAAAGAACAGCAGCAACACCAACACCAACAACTCCAGGCGACGCCTCAACCACCTTTCGATGATTTTCACGTCATTACTTCTCCCTTCACTCCTCAACGTTCGTACTCGGGCACGAATTACCAATCTACGCCACAGTATTCCCCACCCTCGGCGCCACCTCTGTCGACCACACAGCCATATTCCGTCGAAACGCCTCCGCCCACGCTGCCCGTCACACCTAGTCCTTCTCTCAAGGGCAGCTCTGCTTCAAATGAGCTGGACCTCAATGACCCATCTACGTTGGAGATCTACTCGCGTATTTTACTTTTCAAAGATGATCACATGCGAGACGAGCTTGCGTTTTCCAGGACGCTCTCTCCAAAGCAACGACGAATCGTGCATCTGGTTGCCCAGAAGCTTGGTGTATATCACTATTCCATCGGCGAAGGTGATGAGCGTCATGCAGTTGTCACGCGTATCGACCCAGAAAAGGTTCGTTCGCAGTAATTCTCCCTTCACCGGATTGGGCTGACGCGTGCACCTGACCCACCAGAGGAAACAAGGTAACCACCACCCTGGCTTGCAGCGCATGCCTTCCGCATATCTCTCGCCGACCTCACCCACATCTGGCGGTATCCCTCCAACTTTGCGCGTGAAGAAATCTATGCCCGATATGGGTGCTCTCCGCAGCACACACGCTCCCCGGCTAACTACGCGCTCGTCGAATGGTAACATCCGTGAAGGCTACGCAACAATTGCTTCTCCTTCTCGCCGCTTAGGGGGCTTTGGCTCGCTCTTCGGAGTTTCCAGCCCATTTGATAGCCCTGTGACGTCCGTGCCACCGGTCCCAACCTTACCTGCGAGCCTTGGCAGTCTTAGCAACGGCGATCGACTCGAAAGTCCGACTAGCGGCGTCGTACGACAGCCGCGTGGCCCTGGTGTCGGTGGTTTCGCCACTCGTCGGGAACGTGCTGTGGCTAGTGAGAGCGCGGTTCGCAGTCTGGATACCCGCTCTCACGAGCCGCTGGAGATGTGAGATGTAACGCAGGATGTGTCAAAATTTATGAGCTGCTACCTGTAGGCATGTCCGACAATGGCGTACCGTCGTCAGCCTTAGGGCCCTTACTTGTCTGACATTTCAGTTATCCTCGAATCGAAATTTCACACTGCTCTCTTGTTTAAACTTCCAAATCATTTTGTGTAACTCATTAAGTCTCCAGACTTGGCTCTCTCTTCTTACTGGCTCTCCCCCATTTTCCTGCTGCGCAAGAAGACGTGATCTCTTTAACTCTTCCCTCTCCTGACCGTGTTGATATATAAAATACTTGTCTTTTTACATGCATTGGTAGTTGTGACTTACCCGGTCCCTGCTTTTTGGGTAATGTGTCGAATAGAGATGTCCCTCCGCCGGATAAGCGCGCCGCATATATTCTGTCTCTTTTGGACCCCCATGCCTGCCTCGTCCCTCGTCCGAGCCGCCTTCTTTGCCCTTGGTGCAGCAGTAGGTGGAGGCGCTGTAGCTGCATTGAATGTCTCCAAGAAAAGAGAGGTAGCCAACGCAGGCTTGAGAGTGCCCGTCGTAGAGGTGGATGTCGCTGGCGAACCCCGCTTCTCTGCTGGAGCAGCGACTGCACTTGGTCCCGTTCTTAAATACGGAAACCCTGGTACGCCCGCCACGGCTCCAGATTTACAGGCACACACACACTAGTACTTACTATCGAGGATTTGTTGTTGCGTAGGCCCCATTTCCGACCAACTTGTGCGCCAAGCGTATGTGGCGGCGTATGATCGTCGCATGCGGCATCCCGCTTGGGTCAGTATATGTGTTGGCTCTTCTCTCTTCCTGACTGAAGGAAGACAGACGGCAGAACATTTGACACTCGCCTCT
>QFFA01001498.1:0-31263 GCA_003316565.1 Russula foetens
AACTTTGCCTTTGAGTTGGTCTACACTTTCTTCTTCTCCCCCTCTCTCCCCATTCTTTTTCTCCAGTTTCTCTCCGCCTCGGTCTCGGACGCTCTCCCAATTTTTTGTTGGAATCCGAAAATAGCCCTGGCTCAATTTCAATCCCGCTCCCAGCTTCCGACCGCCGCGCACTGCCACTCCCGCTCCCGCTCCCTCTCCTCCCTCTTCCTCCTAGCCCCCACTCCCATATCCACCCTTACCCCCGGCGGCCCTTCTGTCGTCCCCTTCTTCCTCTTTTCATGTTCCAGACACGATGGACACGGCCGATCTACACGTCATGAGCCAACCGCCGTTCGACCCGTCCGCCGACGTGCGTATCACACACACCGTCCGTCAGCGCCGCGCGGACGGTGTCGATCGCAATAGCGCAGGTGGCGGCCTCATCCTAAATCATTACCTCCGCGGACCTTCCGTGGGCAAGGGACAACATGGCACCGTATACAAATGCTGGGATCTCACGCAGCAGAATAGCGTCGAAGTCGTGCGTCGCACCCTCTACCCCCCTTTTTTTCATTTCTCTGACTCTCACCACGCTTTTTATGCCTCCCCCACCTTCCTCTACGTCGCCTTCACATGACGAATGTTTGATATTTGTTGTATGTATGCGACTACTCGCATGTAGGCTATCAAGGTTGTGTCGCGCCACAATCCTCGCGCCGACCGTCTCAACCAACTCAAGCGGAAACGCATCCCGCGCTCGGGGCCGCATCTGCCCGTTACCGACAACCTCGGCAGCCAAGAGTACAAAATCAGAAAAGAGATCGCCGTCATGAAGCTCTGTCGCCATCCTCACGTCGTGCGCTTGCTAGAAGTCATAGATGACAAGTTGTATCAAAAGGTCTACATGGGTCAGTCCCCCCCTTTCCCCATCGTCTCCATGCGCTTGGCTTTTGTGCCGATGGCATAGATTATGCGTTGAGACTATGCTTATCTACTGGCTGATGTTTCCTTCCCGGTCGCTGACTATATCACAGTGATGGAGTTTCTCGGCGGTGGCGAGATCAAGTGGCGTGATTCAGATAGCAACCCGGTTCTTCGGGTAGACCAGTCGAGGCGAATCTGTAGAGACGTCATCCTCGGCCTAGAGTATCGTTCGTGGTTCCACCCTTTTCTCCCCTCCCCCTCCTCCATACCACTAGTCTGTTCTGTTACAGCGTTCTCTAACCATTGTGGCATTAGTCCACTTTCAGGGCATCATTCACCGCGATATCAAACCCGCTAACCTCATGTGGACCTCCGACCGTCGCACCGTGAAGATTACCGATTTTGGCGTCGCTCACATATCTGCGGCGCAACGGCTGGCTGGATCAGGCAGAAACAGATCAGGGAGTGGAGCGGCGACGACCGACTCGGACGCCGATCTCCAACTTCTTTTCGACGATTCGGAACTTTGCAAGACGGCCGGCACGCCGTCCTTCCTCGCGCCGGAGGTCGTGTACGACTTTGGGACCGAGATACCTCCCCTTCCCCTTCCACCTTCCTCTTCGGACGTCCCCGCGGCAGGAGACTCCAATTCTGCAGTGACGCTTCAGGCGCCGGCGCCTCATCGTCCACCCATCACAAAAGCGATCGACGTCTGGGCATTTGGCGTGACGCTCTACTGTCTATTGTTTGGCAGGACGCCCTTTCGGGTGGAGAGCAACCACGAATTTGCATTATACGGCGTCATTTGCACGCAGGATTGGGACGTGGAAACATTCATGGGCTTGGATCGCATTCCCACAGAGGGACGACATCACAATTGTCCGAATGACAGGCCATGCTGCGAAGGTGCCGAGATTATCAGGTTGCTCCAGCGCTTGCTCGAGAAGGATGTCAATAAGCGGATCACACTCGACGAGGTCAAGGTAAGTAATATCCCCTTATAACTTTTCCTCACTTATCGCGACCCCTTGAACTTAATCTTACTATTTTCAGCGTCACCGATGGTTTCTCCGTGACATTCCAGACCGCGAACGTTGGGTAAGAGAGACCCTCCCGGACAGCAAAGAAAAGGTTGTCACTCGCATCACAGAAGACGCCATCTCTGAGGCCGTATCGCCACTCCGCTTCCGCTGGCGTCAACGACTCACCAACCGGCTCACGTCTTTCTTGCGCATCCGTCCCCAGCGCTCCTTCCGCTCTGTAGGTGGCCACTCCGACTCGGACGATGTTGGCGTGCGGTCCCTCCCCTCGGTCAGCATGAGTCGGCACAGCAGCAAGAAGGAACCGTCCCGACAGGCACGGACCAGCTCCCGTCCGACCCAGTCCTCGAGCAAGACAAGAGAGAAAACGCTACGTACACGATCCGATACGCAACCGCCAACAGCGTCCAGCTCTCGCCATCAATCGCTCTCCGTGGCTGACATATCGAATCCGCCCCGATCAAAGTCATCCGATACGCGCACACCTACGCCCGCTTCCTCCAGTGTCAGTGCGCAGGTGAACAAGAACCTCGAGAGGCGGCGCGGCTCTGCCTCGCTTTTCACTTCTTCTGAACGGCTGGCATCCTCCGTCCATTCCTTGAGTCCTACGACCGATGAACCCCGACCCCGCAGCCGCTTCTCCCTCTCCTCGCTACGCTGGCGCCGCAGTGACACACAGCCCTCCACCCCAGCCTCTGCCTCCGCAACAACCTCAGTGCCCGTGACACCCCCTATGTCAAGTCGCGAGCCGTCCCGCATGACACTTCCACCGAGCATATCTGCGGTCTCCCCAGAACTCGTCGCGGGAGATACCCCGCCAGCGATGCGTGCCTCGAGCTGGGGCGACGTCGGTGACTACGGCCGCCTCGTGCGCGCACAAGAAGTCGCGAGTATGCACTCGGGCGCAGGCGATCACGACGAACCGCTCGATCCGGACGTCGTCGTCGTCGGCGCAGGAGGCTTCGCCACGGGCCCGCTACCACCTACCCCGAGCGGCAGCGCAGGCGCACTCGCAGCTGTCGCGGGCTCCGCACCACCCTACGGTGGTAGTAGAATGGCGACGGCGGGGGACCACACGTGCCACGGCCCGCATGCCCCGCCTTTGGCGCTCGGGTCGATATCACGTGGGTCCCACGGGTCGTCAGGATTTGGCCCAGGCTCTGCTTCCGCTGGCAGCTCGCCCGTGGTTGTGGGCGGCAGCAGCAGGTGGCACGCGCCGCGTTCGCTCATGCAACTTTCATCTTCGCTTAGCTCTGAGGAGGGTGGATCGGGCGCGGGTGAGGGCGAAGGCGAGGGAGACGACAATGGGTCTGATGGCGACTCGGATAGCTTTTTTGCGCGCAACTCGGAGGAAGTCGCTCGTCCGCGCGTCATCATGCCTAACGCCACCGCGCACGGTGCCTTTCATGGTGACCGTTCGTATCGTGGTGAGGACGATGACGATTGGGAATGTGGAGGCAGTGCTCAGCACAGTGCGGGTGCGGATAGGGGGAAGGAGGTGTATGGGGTTGGTGAGGATGAAGACGAGGAGGAGGACGAGGAGGATGGTGGGAGCGGTGGCGGGCAACCGATCGAAGTGCGTCGGAGGCAGTTGTCGTGGGCCGTACACGATGTCGACGAGGACGAGGACGACGAAGATGACGAAGACGACGACGAGCCACCACCACTTAGCGAGAGTGACGATCCTGGGGAGGTTGGTGGCTGACACGGGGTGTCGTCGCTGTGGCACGAATCTATGACTCCATTCTCTTTTCTTTTCTCTGCTTCGTTTGTCATTTCTTTTTTCCCTTTTTCTTACTCTCATTTTCTCACCTCCATACTCTTTTTCACTCTCCTCACTGTTCTGTTTTACTACTGCTCTTGCCATGCTGCCGTTGCTACCATTACCATCACCAGCACCACTACCACTACGTACTCACATTTGAGGGAAGGAAGGATCGGGTAACGATCATCCTTCCCTCTCTTTTCTTTCTAGTTTTTTTTTATCTTTTTGTCCGTCCTGCACTTTTTTTCTTTTTTCTTTTTGTGACTGATAAAGCATTATGTATGTAACCCTCCCATGGATGATTTCGATAGAATTTTTTAGAAATTTCCTTTGATGCACATTGGCGTGGATGAACTGCCACTGCCATGTTATCTGCTACAACATGACATTGAAACCGAAACCGATGAGTCTGCGATGGTGTGTCAGTCCCTCAGTTTGACTGGCCTTCCCTACTCACCGGAACGCTCCGTCACACCGCGCTCAGGCTGTTGTAGGTACGGTGATTGCGAGATGATGACAACCCAACGGGAGGTAGACAGAGAAAGGGGAGAGAGAATTGGGGACTCGGAGCAAGAAGCGGGGGTGGAAGGATATGAACAAGCATGGATGACGGTTCCGCTGCGCGGCAAGGCTGAGACATGTGAGAAGTGACGGAGAGAGGACAAGGGAGTGTTTGCGGGCGAGGGTCTTGCTGGATGTGTCGAAAGAAGAGGAGTGATCAAGGGTTGGGATTGCACAACACGATGACAATATGATGCACCCCACAAATGGACGACAAAAGCAGGTGTTGTTTAAATACACGTCAATATCTAAAGGCGGTGTCTTGCGGTGGTTGAGGCTGTAAGTACTATATAGAGGCAGTGAGAGGAACATAGGAAGGGAGGGGAGAGGGAAAGGGAACATTTGGCCCTTGCACGGGATGCCGGATACACAGGACAGGAAGGGAAAGAGGCTAAGAAGGTACGAGGCTATGGAAGGAAGGCATTAATATTTCCTTACTATCGTACCACCGCGTTGCATCGTCCACACAGCACGTGTCGTGTTCAAACTTGACTTGCAACTTGTAACTTGCACGCAGCCGGAGTCAATCGTTCCGAATTCCGAATTCATTCCGCGCCTATTGTCTTGTCACTTGATATCGGCGATATCTGATTGGACTCGAACGGAACGGAGTCTCAAATTTCGATGTTTTCCATTCCACCACTTCTCGGAGTCTAGATGCCGTGCTGTGATCCATACAGTAACTGCGTGCTAAAAGCCTAGGCTACCTCAGACGCTCTTCGTCCCCTCCTTTGCGTTCCCGCTCTACCTCGACCACTCACTGACCTCTGTTTGATACACCATGAGTAAGTCAGTGACGATGCGATCGACTGTGCTTGAGTGACGGTGGCATTTGCTTTCGCTCGGCTCAGGTCACCCTTCCTCAAGTGTGTCTCATTGGAGTTCGAATATCCCCCCTTCGGTGTCAAACCGAGATCACCATCACTTCATCACGTCGGTCTGCTCATTTTCCCACTTTACCCTTCTCACGGTGCTATACCTAGCCACAGTGCTGTCACCGAGGAGCCGCGAGATTATGCCACATCTCAAGATTCTCAACCTAACGTGAACCCGCAAGGATGCAAGGAGATCAAGGAGAAGTTCACTAGCGGAGTTCGCAGGCGATGGCATAAAATCCTGACTATCGTCAAGAGCATGTACGTGCTGCACAAGCGCGAAAGGCCACTTGGAGCGGCACCCGGCACCAGACAAGGCCTCGTAGCAATATTCAAAAAAAGTTGTGGATCCCCACCTGTTGGTGCACTGACTCATTCTGACGTGCTGGCCGGTGTGATCTAGGATGGAATGTGCTGCTGGTTTTTATCCCGCTTTCCGTGCGTGTCTCTGGTGGCGTCACCGAATGGCTAGTCTGATTGTTTATCCTTTGAGTGGACGTTCCATTTCATCAACTTTAACAACACCGTGATTTTTATTTGTAAGTCCATCTCTATGATGCAAAGTGCCATATGCGGCCTCTTAACCATCTAAAGGTTCATTCCTTGCTATTATTCCCCTCACCGAGGTGCATGTCGTCCAATGTCTTCTGAAACTAGCCGCTGCTCAGTGCTCACAGAGACGTAGCTGGTCAGTTTTGCAACAGAGCAATTGTCTCTTTATCTCGGACCGGTGGCAGCTGATCTGTTCAAGAATTCTTTGGTGAGGCTTACCGCTTCCATGAAGTGCTGACACCTGTATCTCAATGATATTATTTAGGGTAACACGTGAGTATTCGATACCAGTTCGATGCTACAGGTCTCAGCAGGTTAGCTTACATGGGACATTACTCTCTAGTGTCGAATTGGTTTTAGGGGCAAGTGTCTATCCGCCCCAAGAAATTTGCTTTCCACTCATATGCGCTATAGAGTGTTGCACTTGTTAAGTGTGAACTAACCCTCGTACAATCCACGCGTGAGTGTCTATTATTCTCCTGGATCCAGTGGGGCTGCAGCAATTTCATTGAATGTGGAATACGGCCACGGGCTGGGACACGTGTAGGCCTTTACTGGTGTTAATCTCTACACTGTTTTCAGTTATCATCATTCATACTCTTCTGTGGGGCTATGGGCTTGACAAACGTTGCATCTCTGTCTTTTACGTGTTTGCTCGCATATCCTCACCCCTGGTGACTGACCGTCTCTCTTCTCCCCCTACAGTCGTTGGCTCTTTTCTGAGCAATCTGCGTAAGTTTCCGCTGATCTGATGACCTTCTGCCGGTTTGCTAACGTATATCATTCGTAGTTTTGGTTATGGGAGTCTGCTTTTTTGCCGGTGGAAGTCGTTTCTCAGAACAGGGCTTTAGCATTAGTGCGTGTCCTTAGTTCGCCTGTTTTCTTTTGACTTCCAATATCCTTATTGACTCGTCACAGGCGCCACGCAGTTAAATTCAAGTTTGCTGACCTTAGCTGTAATTGCTCTGCTGATTCCTGGCGCAATTTACTATTCCATCGGGCTTACAAATGGCGATGTCTTGTCAGACATGTTAGAACACCACGATATTCTTTCCATTAGTCACTGTGTTCGTAGAACTGCTCCATCTCCCCCATTTTTTGGTGTCGTATTGTCCTAGGTTAATGACCATTCACTCAGGTTGCAGTCATACTGCTTTTCAGTGAGCCAGCCTTGAAATCCGAAGTTGCTGCTCCGTCTGAATGTTTTCATATGTCCAGTCTACTCATGCTTTCTATATTATCAACTATACACACACAGGGAACTCTACGACAGATGGCATACTGATGTTCAGGCAAGCATTCAATATCCAAGGGTTGGAGACAGGCTACGTATTTCCAACCGGAGGTCATATACCGCAGTGAGCTCCACCTAACCATACGAGGTGATAGATCCTGAAAATGTACGTTGTGCGCAGGCCAGCCTGAGCATAATCAAGGAGGAGGAGGATGAATTAGAGGCACCTCAGCTGGGCAGACTACCTTCCGTCATACTCCTTGTCGTGGTAACCGTGGTTCGTCAATGGCCTCATTCCATGACCTCGGGGTTGACTGCGCGGAATAGGTAGTTGGTATCACCGGTGATTGTCTCGTAAATTCCATCGGCGGTCTTACTTTGAATGGCCACATCAGCAAGCAGTTTGTTGGCCTAATCCTTGTACCAATCGTAGCAGGCTGGGCCGGTAAGTTGTCTATTACATTGTCCATCACCGTTTTCTCATACTCTGAATTTGCTCCGTCCTACTTTCAGATTACAGAGAACATGTCACTGCCGCCACCACCGATCACCTGACGCAGTACATGATTAGTGTGGTGGGTTTGAGTATCGTGCGTATATGCTTATGCTGTCTTTACAACCAATTTGTATTGATGCCATTATCCCCATCGACAGAAAATGGCGCTTTTTGTCATTCCGTTTGTACACTTGTATATGAGGTGTTGTGACATTAGACCGACTCCATTTCGTAGTTTCATTGTCATTTTAGGTTGGATCCTGGGCAAACCATTAACATTCCTTTTCGATGGTTTCGAATCCATCGTCCTCTTCCTCTCGGGTGAGGTCCCCTTCCCCCCTCTTTGTGATCATATTGCCCACTGATAGCATTTCGGTGTAGTCTTGGCCCACAACTACACTGTACAAGATGGCAAGTCAAATTGGCTCAAGGGTATGATCCTCATAGGTGCGCATATTCAATCTTTACGTGTTCCTTTCTTGGTTTCTGCTACTGACCCATGGCGCCGCGTTGCGTAGGCCTCTATGCAATCATCGCGGTCACATTCTGGTATTATCCTGCATCAGACCCTGCAGGAATCCTCGCGACATGTAGATGATATCCTGAATTTATGTCGCTGTTATCTCTCTGGTTGTATGTATTACCACTCTCATTATTCTGTGATGCAGTAGCACACTCGACCCCTCAGCTCAATGTTTCACTTTTCTCCCGAATCAAGTCATGCATCTGTCCGTCGTCATACCTGACCGCAACGTAACTGGGTACTGCGTATTCCGGAGCTGCCGCTCCTGTGGGGGCTGGGAACCGTCGACGATTGACGATTGGGAACGCGGAGAGTGCGATCCATACGGGGAGAAAGGGCATGTATGGCGAAGAGGGCGACGGCGACTGGTGAAAGTGACGACATGTATCTGATCTAAATGCATCGCCGGCAGTTGTCGTGGGCCATGCACGATCTTCTTTTTATCCTTTGGGTATTTTCATATTTTGGCCATCCTTATTGTCCTGTTCTACCATTCCTGCCATGATGGCATTCCTATCGCGACCACCACCACCCACTACATACTCACATCTGAGAGCCAAAAATGACCCGCTTTCTGCTAACCGCCTTACGTGTGACGGCATAAATCCGTTCCGCCCATGGTGTGCGCGACGTCGAGTTCGGGAGGCAATGTACAAGGGATCACACGTGCGCCGAGAGCGCTATATGTGGGCCGTTCGAGGGTCAGAGCGTTCTCACTTTCGGATACTTTGCGCCGCCGCCGCAACCTGAACTCGTTACCGGCCAAACCCCACCATTTCCTACTTGAATAGCGGTTATGTCAACCCCAGTTCCGGTTGCAGTTAAAACATGGAGCCGCTCGCGCGTGGATGAACAGGAGGCGTAGTAGAAGTCGACATATGAACAGTATTATTATCAGGGCGCGCGTCCTACGAGCGTTTCGTGGCTCATCGAGTAGGTTGTGAATAGACCTGTGCATATCTCCACGGTTGCGTTTCCGGAAGTCTCGCTCACTCATGTTTCGTGATCTTTCTTTCGAAACGGATTGGCTCCCTGGTCAAGTCAATGAAAGCGTATTTAACGTACGCAACGGAATTGACCTCGCGGCAAAAGTGCTCACCGCCACGCGCGCCTCTCCAAGGCTATGTGGGCTCCATTTCGACGCAGCAGCGACGCTCCAGGTAAGCTCGGCGCCGGGCACGGATGGAGGGGGGAGGTGGGGCTGTTGTGTGCTGTGTCCCTGACGTTGCGACTTCCACGATTGCATGGGTTCCAGGCTCCGGGCAGAGAGTCCGAGTCTGGGGATGGGCCTAGGCACGTCCTTCGCGAGCTGCAATGCTGCATTCTGGATGAATGAGCATATTTTGGGATGTATATGCCTACGTCGTGGCCATAGGAGCCTTCATCGATGTGTTGGTACGATGTTAAGGCTAAAGCGCTAAAGACCTAGGCCGAGGCCGTGGGACACACTGATCACGTGCTCAACTTCAATTTTTTTCTTGACTCGACTCGGCATGTCTCCGCCGACCGACTGATAGTCATCAGGCCTCAGGCCTGACGGTATGTTTTTTTTTCATCCTGTTGTGACAATTCAACGACCATTTGAAATACCACGCATCTCCATCCGTCATCTCCCCGATGAAATACTCCTGGAAATATTCGATTGTCTTCGACTGAGTGGTGCATATACATGGAATTACCAACGTCAGTGGTACAAGCTATTTCATGTTTGCAGAAAATGGCGATATATTATACTCGAATCGGCGTCCCGCTTGAAACTATGTCTCCTCTGCGACCCCGGAACTCCAACAACAAGGATGCTCCAGCATTCTCCACCTCTTCCTCTCATCGTTCACATCGACTCCTCGTCCCTCAACACTCAATCCTACATCAATATAACTCGTGCACTTCAGTACCCTGACCGTGTGGTCTCTATTTCTGTCGATAGCTGGCAATGGGATCTGGAGCTACTCATGGCACTGGGTAAAACCTTTCCCGCATTGGAGACCTTCTCTCTCCTGGTGCCCCTGTCCGATTCCCCAGATCCCCAGGACCTTTGTTTCCCTCGGGACTTTTCAGCCCCTCATCTCCACATCCTCGACCTCGAAAATGTCGACATCGCTGAGGTACCCTCATTAATTACCAGTGCCGCCGCAAGCCTCGTCTCTCTCTGCATTGAAGTGTACGAAGTCAGCAGCTACTTCCCTCCTGATGAATTAGCAAAATACATCTCAAGCATGCCTCAGCTGGAGAAACTATCAATAAGCTTCCTCGCCTCTCTCCATCTCCCGGACACAGAGAGGGAATTCTGGGATACGCGGATCATCCGCACCGTGCTCCCCAGCCTCAAGGAGCTCATATTTGGAGGTGATAGCGCCTATCTCGAGAAAATGTTGGCCCTCATCAGCACGCCTCTTCTCCAATGTTTCGACGTTGCATTTTACTCTCAGCGCACCTTGGCCATTCAACATCTATCCGAGTCCCTCTCCACGATCCAGAATCCCGATTTTCGGGCGGTAGCGGTCACGGTGTCGTTCTCAAACACCCTCACCATCACCTGCCGTCCCACGCAATCCTCGAATTCCCCGTCCTGTGTCATATTTGAGATTTATGATGAGGCCGATCGATTCAACCAGCAAGTAGCTACCATGATGCACATCTGTGCTGCCGTTAATCCTATTCTTGACTCCGTGGAGGACGTCACCCTCGAGTTCGATCGTTGCTATGTTCCAGATGACTTTGCTGCCCGCAATGAGCTCTGGCATACGTTGCTTCGATCGTTTGAGGCCCTTAGGACGCTTCGGGTAGATGTTGCCCTCACCCCGGAGCTTTCCGAAGTCCTGAACCCGGACAACAAGACAGCAGAAGAAGAGTTGCTGCCTATGCTATCTGAGCTGGTTGTCGTATCCAGGATCGATATGGTTCATAATCCCTTTGCGTCACTTATTCATGCTCGCTCTCTCGTGGGCTGCGCCATAAATTACCAAAGCATTAAACGATACGGCCGTCCGCCTCGGACCTCCACTTCCGGGTCTTTCGACGCTTTATATGAACGATATGATACCACTATGGAAAGCTCCCGTCATGCCAATTTAATTGTCGATTAGACTTAAAGATCGCGCTACTGATAATACTTCCAAAATGGGTCTTCCGTACACCTCTTCCAACGTCCTGTTCTGACTTTATGCCATTCTACTTTTTGTCACTGTACGGCTTTTATGACCTCATACCACCTAGACAATAGGTTACATCGGTCAAAACCTGCTGATTGCACCTACAATAGTCTAGCGGGGCAGAGTTGGAACCATTGTTCTACTCATCCCATTTGAGACCGACAAACTTTCTGATGATAATTCGATCGAGGCAACAAGGACTAGGACATGTAGAGGACGTGCCCTTCTTAGCGAGGTTGTGCATGATGATGAGGACGATGTTATAAGTCGCCGCCACTCACCGCTTAGCGAGAGCGACGACCCTGGGGGCTGCGATGGCGTCAGAAGCAACAAGTGAATTGCAATTGTCGCCGTGACGTGGACACACTGTGGCTGAGAGATGTCCCGAGCTCTCGCCTACGAGTGTCACGACACGCCTACAAAAGCGTATCGTCGCTCTTCAGGTAGGTTATAGACAGTCCTAAGAATATATCCTCTGTTGAGTCTCTGTAAACCGCAAGCTCGCGTACACATTGTCGCAATGTGCTAGTTTCTTGATTGTACGAAAGCTTATCTGGACGGGGCAGCACATCGACTGGCTTTGTGACAACACGCTCACCATATGCGCCGCGCATACTCCTGGACACGCGGTCATCTTGTTTATCCGTGCTTCTTGGGGGTGTCGTAACAGGGATCCCAGCAAATTTGGCATTAAACATGAACGGACGCGGGTCTGTGTCTGACATTTTCCCTCGGATTTCAATATCAATTATGGCATCCATATTTTTGGATAATACGGGGTGTGATGGTGGGGGAGGGAGCCACATGTAGAAAATGTTGATTGTATCACTCTATGTCGATGACCAGTAGGTCGTCTGAGTCGGGAGTGATGATGGATCTCGGAGTCGGCATGCGCAAGTTCAAGTTAGTGCGTAAGCTGTACCTTGGACATTCGAAGATTTCAAGTTCATAACAGCTGTAAGACGATAAGTCATCTACCCTTTGGTAAAAAAAGGAAAAAAAGGACAATGGTTGCCGTGTATCTCCATCTGCAAGGAAATGTTCCCGAAAACAGAGTTTCCGGGTTTTATGGTCTGTTTCGTACATAGTTTTCTTTTGATTTTGGTGGTCGATAAAGTGCATGTAGCCCTGTTGATGAAACATGATAGAGACGACTTCAGAAATCCTACGGTGGAACCGTGAGAGTTCTATTAATAGACACGTATTCGGACTGACTTCCGGGGCAACTCTCTGAGTCACTCATCAACACACATCAACACGCTCCGCTGACCCGTTCCACTGCCGCGCTACAGCCGTGCATAGCGTCAATGGATTGTTGCATCCACCCCACATGGCCTTGTCACATGTACTGCGCGAGGCGGAAGTCCGTTCTGGCTTTATCACCCTCTGGTCTAAAAATATGGGACCAGCGCGCTCGAATGACGGAAGTCTTGTGACACACTTTCTCCCCCGAATCCCCCACCCTCAGGCCATGGCGTTCCAAGTTGAGGGGTTCTATTTCTGTTACTGTAAGTACTCACAGTTTCAGCTGCGTGTTACGCTCTAAGGGCCGTCGTCACAGGGACATGACAAAATGAACCGATCCCACTGTAAGCCGTACAGTACCCGTAGCATCCCTCATCACTACGTACTGGAACCTCAACCCCACTTCTTTTTCAGCGTAGCGCCCGATCATATCTTTATCAAATCAAAAGAAAGGATGGGACTATTTTTAAACATGACTATTTACTGGGCTACCTAAGAATAGAACGAAATTACGAATTGGAAGGGCGCCGGATGAGAAAATTGAGAAGCGACTGCTAAATCAGCCTGCATGGGTGACAGGGGATTTGCCGCGTTCCAATCCCCAGTTCTCCATATGGCATGCAGTACGTGATTCTAGTCCTTTTTTCCGCCTTGTTTTGTTTCGAACATTGAGGGGCCTTGTCCGCCGACTCCATCCCCATTTTATCCCCTCTCCTTGCGGTCTATGCTACCCTCTGTCTGACTTCCCAAGAGTAACTGATAGGCGATCGTGTCGGGTCGATGATGGCCTTCGCATTCATTCGGAGCCGAATACCTTATAGGTTGATGGGTTTCTTGGGTTGACGGAATTTGTTCATCAACACAAGAAACACATCAACCTATCGCGTCTGTCTGTGATATGTTGGCACAGTCAAATTCCTTACCTGATATTCAACCTCTCTCCAAACTGGTACCAGAGTGGCCACTCCTGTATCAAATCTGCCCGGGCCTGAACCATGCGTCGACCCATGGAGCTTATGTGCTGCTCTCGTTCGCCGGCCAGATATGACATCCCGAGTTCGTCCATCAACTCCACCTTGAACTAACTGATATCTGCCGCTTTTGGTGAGAAGGTCTCTCGGAACTTGTGGGGTTGGGGCCGCGAACCATCCTTCCGTTGTCGTCATCGCTCAGGAAACGTCCGAGTCGGCAATGCCACGCTACCCACAACTAGCTGCAATGCGGGCATGCTCTAATGTACAGCAAAACCACTACGCATACTCGCGGCTCGCGGAGCTCTCGTGCTACTTGGTCCACAGTCTCATCATCCTTGGCAACTTCTTGGCACGCACACGTAAGCTGATCGCTGGCTGATAATCACGTGTATTCAATTTCAAAAAAAATAGATAATCACGTGCCGCCTTATCTCTCATGTTCCGTCATCGTCCGACAGGACAGGACAGGTGATGGTATGCTTTACGTCCTTCTGCCTACGATAAGCTATTGACTATTTTTGAGAAAGGGACAAAAGTAACCTCGTATCTCGGTTAGCAGTCTCCCCGACGAAATGCTCTGGAAATATTTGATTGGTGCCGACTGGGTCATGAGTTGGCTTAGCATCAAAGACGTCAGTGGTACTGCACTACTAGTACAAGATGCTCATACATTCTCCACCTCTCCCTCTCATCATCGCCATCAGATTATATGTCCCAAAGACTGACAAATCCCGAGAAAATATACTTCTTAGACTCCAGAAGACCGACTGACCCTGTGTTTTTTTACTTCCCTTGTGTAACACTTGTTGGGTGTTATGGAGATGTGGGGGTTGGTTGAGATGACTGTTACCTATCTGTCCTTCCATTGCTGGAAGAGTGTGCTTTATAAACATGCAGTCCTCACTGTTATTAATCGGGGTTCGTATGATGACTCTCCACTCATATTAGTCCATATAAATGGCAATGTGCACAGTCACAGTGCGCCGTGCGTGCTGCGTAAATGAATGCTCGTTTTATGAGGACTGAGATGAGGCGGCTAAACAGCCTCATCGAGCCGATATGTTATTACAAACATATGGCCGAGTGTGCCCGTGCGCTATTTCCCATCAAAATCTACTAATTTCACTTATCCTTATCCTGGTGACTCATGGTTCCAGTTCCAACTCTATGTGACCGTTCAATTGTACGTATCTGCCTAGCGTTTGGCGATGCAAATATTTCATGGTCGAGGGAGTATAGTGAGAAGACAGTAACAAGTCAGACAACAACTCAATTGACTTATTTTACCCCACTACTCGCAGGAAATCGTGTCGGTTGCGTAGGCATGCCTACCACGATGGCGCAAGTCGGCAGTGGGAATGGACTAAGCCTTCCTTTGATACGCGACGGTGTTGAAAATACAATTTCGCAGTGTCGTTTTCTATACTACGATATAGCTGAAGCAAGTCGTCACAAGCACCATGAGATTCAATTCACTCGCTCACGGGTCGCTAAAGCTTCGCTCTCGCAGCTGGCTCCCGTACATGAACCACCGCCTTACCCCACGTCTTCCTATCCTCGAGGTCCTGCAGGCCTCGGGTGAGTGTATCTAAGGTGTAGCGGCCATCATACACAACCGGTTTCAGTCGACCAGAAGCGAAGAGGGAGAGCAGCTCCGCCCAGACCTCACCCACACGTTTTGGGTTCTTTTCTGCAGGGATTTCAGCCAGGCGATGAGGAAAAGGGGGAGAGAAAGAGGATGTGTCGCACCACGATAAGAACCCCAGAAGATGCCTATGACCGAGACATGCTTCAGAAGCACTAGGTTGAGCGGTAGCTGTCCGAAAATATCGATAAGCATCCGACCAAGAATGGTTTCAAGTCTTTGTATAAGGGCGTGGCGAAGCTCACCTTCTCGATCTCCCCACCGGCGAATCCAACGACAAGCGCACGACCACCCCATACAACACATTTCAGGGCATCTGATATCGGGGAGGAAAATGTTACAGATGAACAATCGATGCGATAGCCTTTAAGGCATACGCAACGGTGGAGATGGGATCGCACCTTTAATACGACCGACTGGGTCAAATGCAACGTCGACCCCGCGTCCACCAGTGATCTTCAGGACCTCCTTCTGCCAGCCGGTCTTCGTGTAGTCGATGGTGTAGTCTGCGCCACCCATCGTGCGTGTGATATCAAGCTTGGAAGGCGATGCACAAGCGATCACGCGTGCACCAAGCGCTATACACGGATGGCTCGACGAT
Source organism: Russula foetens (assembly GCA_003316565.1). NCBI lineage: Eukaryota > Fungi > Basidiomycota > Agaricomycetes > Russulales > Russulaceae > Russula > Russula foetens. Next base: position 15,567 of record QFFA01001498.1, read on the forward strand.
CAGGACGTTCCATGAATACATGTCCGCAGACATTGCAGAGATTAGAGAGCATCACACACCTTTACCAACTTGGATGGCAGCCATCCCAACACCTCCTGCAGCAGCTAAAACGAGAAGCCATTCGCCTACGGACAAACAGAAAGGATTTTCTCAACACATGAGCGGTAGGATATGTCGTGCGCGTACCGGCTTGCAGTTTTGCGCGCCCCACGAGCGCCTCGTAGCTCGTTGGGTAGGTCAAAAACAGTCCTGCCCATATTTCCTCAATTAAGCATTTACACATCGCTCACTTGCACTATTTCTCGCGACGCACCGGCACCTTGGTCGAACGAAAGCGTATCTGGCAGAGGTCGCACATCGGCTGGATTTGCGATGACGCGCTCGCCGTACGCGCCTTGCGCACTCCCAAATACACGATCGCCGGACTTGTATGGGCTCCCTGGGGGCGCAGCAGCAACGGTTCCGGCAAATTCCGCGCCGAGAACGAAAGGACGCGGGGGTTGCGTTTGATACTTCCCCTGGCATTGTAGCATCTATAGTTGTATGGAATCGGACAGTGATCGTGCGATAATCCGACATGCGGTAGAGAAAATGGGGAAAGAAAAAGAACGCACATCGAAAAAGTTGAGCGCGGCGCTGTGTACGTCGATCAACAAGTTGTCTGAACCGGGAGTCAGGACGGGTTCTGGTGCATCGTGCGTGAGCTGAATTTTGGATGGGTGTGCATATTCTGAGACGAGAAAAGCTTTCATCGGGGCTCTAGGATCCTTTGGTGATGCGCCAGTACGAGACCAAGATGCTGCGAGATAGCCATTAAGGATTTTACGGCGACTGGGATTTTCCGGTTCCGGACCGGAGGAAAATGTCTTTGATAATCACGTGCCCATTTCAACTTCAGGTCCGATCTGGTTCTTAACCCCACTGGCATGGGCCATGGCCACGGCCATGTAGGTTTCCCGCGGAGGGAGCGGAAACGCAGGTGTCATGTTGATGTTGTGGATGGCGCACACAAATACCTGGATCTGTCGATCATCTGTGGTGTGATAACTGGGATCCTAGACTTGTGCTTCCTCTCTGGGGAATGGTTGGTATTTGGATGGACAAGTTTGGGTGGGTCGTGCATCTGCTCGCCTCTAACCGAGATAGGACATTGCTGATGTCAGTACTCGAAGATATCATAATAAGTGGTTGTTCTGGGTGCACAACCTCCTGTTCGGACTCTTCCAAGCGCCGTACCATTCATTTTTGCAAACAGTGATGGCCGAGCTGACCCCACCTGGGTTCAACTTTATGGTGCATGGGGCCTTCCGATCGCAATCCCCCACGGCCTCTCTGACATGCAGTTATGCAGTCTTTTTGGCTTGTTTGGGTTGACGAGTCGCACTTCATCAATTGTCAGACCGAACGTCATCCAGGCAGTCATCAACAAGATGGGGAACACCTGACACGGCTGATTTCCATATGCCTCGCGTCAAGTCTGATCATCCGGTTGGCTGTGGATGTTCTCAGAGGCCGACGCAATGCGGAGCAATGGGCCGTGGAGCAGCATGGTAAAGTGTATGGTACGGTATTCGACTGAAAGGACAATGTGTGTGTCTGTTTGTATGTATACGCTCAGCGTAGGTGATGCCAATTTCATTATTAATACGGAGTGTAGGGATCGTTCGCCAAGCCAAACAAAATGGTTGTGAGGTAAGCTGTGCTCGATTACGTATTTACCCATTTTCCCACAACTTATCCCCGTGTGAAATTCTTTGATAATAATAAAAATGCCTGCTGGCTGGGATTTGCTCGTCGTTGAGACCCCGAACCCTTGAAACCTCCCCATTTGCCTTTCGGTCAAGTGTATTCTGTAACTTACAGTGAGTCGTCTGATATCATTTCATTTCTTTGTGGAATTCAGGTCATTTGTTGAGCAGAAAATTGAGTTTTTATTTACTTTCTCTAAATTTCACGCGCAGCGGACGACTCGGGTGAAAAAAGGATCGTAACATGTTCAGACCACAGATCAGATGAATCCAAGCAGATCCCGAGTGAAGCCAGTTTAACAGTTTAACCAACACTCGTAAAATTGACACCTATCGCAGGGCGGCAGGACGCGCGACATTTTGCCGCTTCTGCACCTTGCGCTTAGCGCTAGCCATTCCCCCCTCCCCTCCCTTCTTCCCTCACACGCTGGAGCCCGTCGAGCTCAACGATCGCACAACTATCTCCACGGGGTTCATCCGTCCTCTTGGCCCGCGGGCGGCACCCTGTAACCACGTTGCCTGGGCGACGAAGACGGTGGCGCCGCTTCGCTACTGGACGACGCTGCACTCCGTGGCTTGCCAGTGGTGTCCGAGGAGTACTTGCGCAGCAGGGCGGACGGACCATGTGCCGCAGGTTCCCCCACGCTACTCGCCTTGGTTCGCCTAGCATCGGTGTTTAACCTGCCTTTGCTATTGCCATTGTTCTTTCCTTGCACTTCTCAATCAGCTCTCCAACCCCAAGTATCTCAGATTTCCGAGGCACTAAACGATGCCCCTTCCGTCTCTGGTGCCACTCCCCATTTCCCAGGCATTTAATATTTTGAATGGACGACACGATGGCACTACGCTATGATGCGTTTACCTTTCATTAGGCTGAAGACCAGGGCACAGAACACACTGGCAATATAATGCTACCGTCGCAGCCTTCCGACCCACAATAGCCGTATTTAACGCGATAATCGTCCCGTACTCTCATGGCTCGCCGATCTGATTCACCGGAAAGGCGGGCCAAAAAACAAAATGCTTCAGGTTGTCTCAGAATGACGCAGTGCGCCTAGCAGGCTGCCTCCGCACCACCCCTATGGTACCAGTTACATCACCTGTTGTTGGCCATTCCCCCTATACGTTACACCCTGGAAAGGCTGCGAAACTCCTTTTCTGATCGCCTGTCGTACCACCATCATTCACCCTGCCTCTCGACAACCCCAGATCCAAAGCGTGGATCTCATGCCCCCTGCCAGATTGGAGCATTCTACCACCGTCCAACCACGTTCTTCCGTCACCTCCTCCTCGCGACACCGTCCACCTAGAACGTCGGGAGGCGCGGATATTCTGTTTCGCATTTCTAACCTTTTTATCGCGCACTCCCTGTATCGCTTTCGCAGGTGGGAATGCTATTCTACCCGCGAAAGCAATACAGGGCTGTCTCGATGTCTTGCTCATTCTACGTGTCATTCTCTGATATATATGTATATTCTCATGAGACACTCCATTGAAACAGACAACCCATAACCACATATCTTCAAGACAAACGCACTTTTTAACTGACTCGAATCGATCGAAAACATCGTCCGAGTCGGCCGTTTTGATATGGATACGCAACTTACTCTCCGCTCGCAATGGTTGAGATGGTGGTCAAGATGTCAGTAACACTAGTTTCTATGCTCGCTTTGGTGACCAAGGTCTCAAGGAACGAAAAATGGTTGAGTACATCCCCTGACATGTCAACTTAGCGTGATCCAGTCCGACTCATAGAGATTTTCGAGGGGCAAGGACAGGGACGAAGACACCAAGGAGGCCCTGCAGAGGCTGGACCGGCCCACGTAAGACGAGCTCAGGTTGTCGCACCCCAGAATCTCAGGGTCATCTCGGGTGAGCAAGCAGACTCGGCTTGTAAACAGCCGTTTACGAAACATCCTTCTCACTACTAGACGTCAGAGCATTTGTTGATGGTGTCCGGCAAGACACCAGTACGTTTCATCTACGACAACGAGCCATTTCTGTGTCTTACTGATGGTAGAATTCAGAAATCAACCCCAAATGGCTCGACAAAGAGTCCAACAGCGCTGGGCATGGTTCGTTAATGGCAGCATACTCTACTCTCAGAACGGGAGTTTCCGGACCGAGGTTCCTCCTGGATCATTTTCGTAGTAGGGACTGATGGTTTTTCTTTTCGTAGCGGGCGGAGTGAGGGTTGTCCTTTGGTACATTTACTCTTCGATATTTTCCTTTAGAAAATTTATGACGTTTGCTGGTTCCGCTATCATCGAGGAGATAAAGACTGCTGCGATCTGGCTTCGCATCACGACATATTTTGGTATGCCTCCGTGGGCTGCTCTCATTCTCATCAATCAGATTATACAGTGAATGACATTTAGGAAAATGCCTTCAGGCGTTGGTAGAGATTTGCAAGAAACGGCCGAGCCCTGATGAGAGCTTTGGCGGGCCGCAAGCCCGGGCTTTCAGCGCCTGCGCCTGGGGGTGTGAAGTTGGTGATCTGCAATCGATACCAGTGATTGTCCAACAGCTGTACAGTTTTACCGCCACTACCACTGTTGAAAATTGGAAGACCAGATCTAACTCAATACAGGTACATGTGGCGCCACTGACTTCACACAAATACTCTAGCCCCGTGTCTCCACCTCTCGCTGTCTCACTATCATTTCCTTACGGCGAATCAACTCCCCCTTAAACCATTTCCACCTTACTCGCGAGATGGCTGAAGATTCAGGATCCACTTCTCAAACAGTTCATGATACAAAGTCGTTCAAATTTTATGTTGAAACTCGAACAGTAAGGCAAAAAAACACAAACATAGATCGATGGGAGATTAGGAGGACATTGGATAGACCATTAATACTGAAGTTCGGAGACATAGCTCATAATATTAAGATGGGCAAGGATGGATAAACCGAACCAATCAGATAGCGGATCTGTGACAATTAACATAAAATAAAACATACTCCATAAGCAGGATTTTAACTATATGCGCAGAGGAAAGAACCAAATAGCTGAATGTTTACTTACCGAACGTTAAAAACTTGGCAGGATTAGAAGTCCAAACTCATCTGAAGTAGCAGGTGCTCCGTCATCGCCGTTCACGCGTGGCTACAAGGCTCACCTTACAATGGCAACTGGGGCGAAGTCAACCCGCCCTGGTCGTGGGGTGCCGCGTTCCCGCCGTGCTCAGCGAGGAACCGTGCGACATCAATATGACCATTGGAAGACGCAAACTGGAGTGGGGTCCAACCGAGCTGGTCCTGGGCTGCCAAGTTGGCACCGTGCTCAGTGAGGAACCGTGTGACATCGAGATGACCGTTGGAGGACGCAAAATGGAGCGGAGTCCACCCGCCCTGGCCCTGAGCTGCCATGTTGGCGCCGTGCTCGACGAGGATCCGTGCCATATCGAGATCACCTTTAGAGGACGCAAAATGGAGCGGAGTCCACCCGCGCTGGTCCTGTTCTGCCGCGTTGGCACCGTGCTCGGTGAGGAACTGTGCGATATCAAGATGACCTTTCCAGGACACTGAGTGGAGTGGAGTCCATCCGCGCTGGTCCTGGCCTGTCGCGTTGGCGCCGTGCTCGACGAGAAACTGTGTGACATCGAGATGAGCGTTGGAGGACGCAAAATGGAGCGGAGTAGACCCCCGCTCGTCCTGCGCCGCCACGTTGGCGCCGTGCTTGACGAGGAACCGTACGATATCAATATGACCGTTGGAGGACGCCGAATGGAGCGGAGTCCACCCGTGATAGTCCTGGGCTGCTGCGTCGCCACTGGACTCGACAAGGAGCCTGACGATATCGAGATGACTATTCCAGGACGCAAAATGGAGCGGAGTCGACCCACGCCAGTCCTGGGCTGCCACATTGGCGCTGTGCTCGACAAGGAACCGTGCCATATCGAGACGACCGTCCCAGGACGCTGAATGGAGCGGACTCGACCCACACTGGTCCTGAGCTGTCACGTCGGCGCCGTGTTCGACGAGGAACTGAGTGATATTGAGATGACAGCTCCAGGACGCGAAATATAGCGGAGTCCACCCGCGTGGGCCCTGGGCTGCGACGTCGGCGCCATGCTCGACGAGGAACTGTGCGATATCAAGATGACCTTTGGAGGACGCAAAATGGAGCGGAGTCCACCTGCCCTCGCCCTGGGCTGCCGCGTCGGCGCCGTGCTCGACAAGGATCTGTGCGACATCCAGATGGCCGTTCCAGGATGCCTCATGGAGTGGGGTCGACCCGCACTGGTCCTGGGCTGCCGTGTTCGCGCAGTGCTCGACGAGGATCCGTGCGATATCAACGTGACCGTTTGAAGATGCAGAATGGAGCGGAGTCCATCCGCGTTGGTCCTGGGCGGCCGCATTGGCGCCGTGCTCAACGAGGAAGCAGGCGGTATCGAGATGTCCATTCCAAGTTGCTAAATGGAGTGGGGTCAACCCGAGCCGGTCCTGGGCTGCGACATCGGCGGTGTGCTTGGTGAGGAACTGTACGGTATCTAGATGACCGTCCCGAGACGCTTCATGGAGTGGAGTCGAGCCGCACTGGTCCTGGGTTGCCACATTGGCGCCGTGCTCGATGAGGATCCGTGCGATATCGAGATGACGGTTGAGGAACGCCAAATGGAGCGGAGTCAACCCACACTGATCCTGGGCTGCCACGTTGGCGCCGTGCTCGACAAGGATCTGTACGATATCGAGATCACCTTTCCAAGACGCCAAATGGAGTGGAACCGCCCCACGCCAGTCCTGGGCTTCCACGTCGGCGCCATGGTCGATGAGGAACAGTGCCATATCGAGACGGTTGTTGGAGGATGCCTCATGAAGTGGAGTCGACCCACTCTGGATCTGGGTCGCTACGTGGGCTCCGTGTTCAACAAGGAATCGTGCGATATTGAGATGACCGTTGAAGGATGAAAAATGGAACGGAGTCCACCCGCCCTCGCACTGGGCTGCTGCGTTGGCGCCGTGTTCGATGAGGAGCCGCGCGATATCGAGATGATCATTGGAGGACGCAAAATGGAGCGGAGTGCACCCACCCTCTCCCTGGGCTGCAGCGTTGGCGCCGTTCTCGATGAGAATCCGCGCGATATCGAGATGACCGTTCCAGGATGCAAAATGGAGCGGCGTCCACCCACCCTGGCCTTGGGCTGCCACGCCGGTGTTGTGTTCAGCGAGGATCCGCTCAATGTTAAGATGTCCGTTGGAGGGCGCCCAACGGAGCAGAGGCCACCCGTCATTGTCCTGGGCTGCCACATTGGCACCTTGCTCAATGAGGAACCGTGCAATATCGAGGTGACCATTACTGGACGCCACATGGAGCGGGGTCCGCCCACGGTGGGTCTTGGCCGCTGCGTCAGCACCGTGCTTGATGAGGAACTGTGCGATATCGAGACGACCGCTCTGGGTCACAATATGGAGCGAAGTCTCCCCATCATGCCCCTGGGCTACCACGTCGGCACCGTGCTCGACGAGGATTCGTACGATATCAATATGGCCACTCCTGGACGCTAAATGGAGTGGAGTCGACCCATGCTGGCTCTGGGCTTCCGCGCTGGCACCGTGCTCGAAGAGGAACCGTGCCAAATCGACATGACCTTCCGAGGATGCATGATAAAGCGGAGTCCACCCATCATTGTCCTGGGCTGAAACGTTGGCTCCGTGCTCGATAAGAATCCGTGCGATATCGAGACGACCGTCCGAGGATGCCAAATGGAGCGGAGTCCACCCTTCCTGGTTCTGGGCTGTCACGTTGGCGCCGTGCTCGACGAGGAATCGTGTAATATCGAGCTGACCGTTCCCAGACGCAAGGTGGAGCGGAGTAGACCCCCACCGAGTCTGGGCTGCCATATTCGCGCCTTGCTCGACGAGGATCCGTACAATATCGACGTGGCCCGCTCCAGACGAAAGAAGCAAAGGAGTTGATCCATAATCGAAGTACTGAGAATTCACATCCTTTGGGTCAATGGTTAAGTCCTTTACAACGTCGGTTAGGCCACAAAGAGCAGCATAATGTAAAGGCGTCCCATGTGGTCGCGATGGCTTTTCCGGTCGTTCATTCCGGCTCCTGGGTACATATGGGTCACGTATCCAGAGCCAAATCGCAAATTGTGGTTTGGTCTCGTCAAACAGCTGTTTCATTCCCTCGCTTGCACGTTTCGACACAGTGTCAAAACGGGCATGCTCAAACCAGTGCTCCGCGGCGTATCCAGCGAGAGGAAATTCCGTTAGGCTCTCTTGCGTGATGCTTTCGTCCAGGCCCAAAAGCATGCCCAGGCATGCTTGGGTGATGACTGTATGAGCGGCTGTCATAGGAATGTAGTAACGACGGGAAATCATGTCGCGCTTTTCAGAAAAGCGGGTAGACGTCAAGAACTCCTTGACAGAGAAGTGTGCAAATTGGACGACTTGGCTACTCTCGACGTTGACCAGACAAACTAATGTGGGGCACGTGGATAGCACCGCTTCTACTGGGTCGGTCAGCCGAGACTCCTTGCGAAATTTCGGAATTGGGTCTGCTTCGAAATCGAATGCAAGAATATCTGCCAGTTCCTCCACTCGGAATGGGCGGGAAGCCACAGCGATGCATTGGAGGAGCCGTCGCGCATCTTCCCAATTCGCGTCTTCAATCTTCGCCAACGCTCGTTCATATGTCTCGTCGAGCGTTGCCGGCAATTCGTTGAGAGCACGTTCGATACGAACTGGATTGCAGGGTACAAGGTAGTCCAGCTGACAACGGACCCATTGGAACCTACCAGAAAGACATGGTGAGAATCGAGAAGAAATAAGTAAAAAGTATCTTACATCCCATTCGCTCTTTCAGTCAGGCGTTCAATCACTAGTTGCTTGTACTCTAAACTCCATCGTTGCATTTTGGTATTCTCATTAACGACCGACTCGATATAATTCCTAATGTCCTCTTCTTGCCCATGCTCTTCGTGTAACGAAATGGCACGGAAAGCTAGGGGCTCAAGGCTAGCCTTGATGTCGACTTCAGGCCGGCTAGTGACACATACGCGCAGATTTGGGAGTTTTGAATCAATCAGGTCCTTTAGGAGCTTTAGGACTTTCTCGCGGGGAGAAGACAGAGCTGGTGTGTTGAGGCATTCGTCCAAGGCGTCTACAATAAGGAATATCGGGGATTGTCTTGGAAGTTCCAATAATCGCTTCAAACAGCGGATGAGTGCATCATCACTGGGATCCTTGGAACCATTGTCGTATTCAGAGCGTAATATGGAAAGAATGTTGCAGTATGTGTCAGATTGATGGCTAAGCTGGATTAGCACAGACGAAAGCAGCCCACGAAGGCCCTTCTTTTGATCCTCCCTAAAGTCATAGTAAAATATAATCAGTGATGCGAGCCCGGATCCTCGCATGGTCTCGATATCCTTGATGATCGTAGAACTGAGCAATACTGTGAGATTTTCAAGACGACAATATCAAAGGGCAAACGCACCAAAGAACGGTCTTCCCTGCCCCCGCTATGAAAGGAGAATACGATCAGTCGCTCTGCGAAAATGTAACGCCGGGCGGCTACCATGACTGACGTTTCCCATTGATCCAGAGGAGGGAACTCGATCCAGAAATCTTCCATTCTGAGAGTACTTTGCCATTAACGAACCACGTCCCACTCTCACCGTGTCGCAATCCGAGGGCGGCGTTGTAATTTTTCCAAGGATCCGGGGGTGAGAGCCAGCTTCGAATGTCACTCAGCAATATATCACCTGATAGATAATCTTAGCACTTCTAGGCAGTAATTCCAACAGTGGGGTATAACTGACGTTTCGAGTTATTCATGTCGCTCGCGATTTGGGGGAGAATTTCTGCCACTCAGTCAGAAATAGAACTGATTCGTTGCCGCCGATGAAACATACTGGTGTCTTCCCGGATGCAGTCGACGGATGCTTTGACGTCTAAAGAGAAAGGAATTCAGTAGACAGAAACCTACGAGCCAAGTGCGTTTGCTCACCGGAGATAACTCCGAGGGTCTGAGCTGCAGCATTCAGATGCTCATATTGTGTCAGTCGGTCCAGCTTCAGTAGGACCGCTATGTTGTCCTTGACCACCTCCTTGTCGCCCCAAAGTCTCTTTATAGATTTAGCTATGTCACATTGAGTAAGATTACACGTCAGTGAGGACAGATTTACTCAGTCGCCGCCGTGTAAACTTCTTCGTCTCCAGAGCAAGGATTGAGATCAGTTCCACCATTATCTGAACCACTATTTCAACCATCGCGGATGAAAGAGGGATCTCTGTATATATCTTGAGACGACCGACAAATTGTCCGATCGACTCGAGTATGTTGACGAGCGCCTCCCTGCTGGATATCACGCTCTTGGCTGCCTGGATCACTCAGTTGGCACATTGATATCCAGATATCCACATATGAGCTAGAGAACGACACATACATCAAGTAGAATACCGAGACAAGCTTGTATTGCTTTCGCGGGCGGGAATGGCTGTCAGAAATGGTCAGAGTTGTGGAGCTTACCACCAGCACCTATTGACGTACCAGGCCAACGGTGGCAGGGAGGGAGGCGGCGTAAGAAAGTGGAGTCAAAATTGATACGATGGTCTCAACAGATTTGGTAATCTTTTCGCTTTTTCTGAAGTCCTTTGCTTGATCTTGCAGAAGAGCTGTAATTCCCTCAATGGTGTCACAACGCTCGAGTTCCATGGCGAGCCGATGGTTTGCCAAAGTGACGCCTGTCTCTTTCTCATAAGCGCGCAATGCAGAGTCGAAAAGCTCTTGAAAGCGAGTGGATCCCGACTGGTGAGCCATTTCACGACTGGGGAGGAAATCAGATCTTCAAGAGGGGAAGGGGGGTTGTAATTCGCTGTGAGAGGATGATGGCGAGATGGCGCGAGACGATTAGGTGCGCCACATCATGTAGTCGCACGCGGACGCAAGGTGATTGCTTGAAACGATGGGCGCAAAGTTGGTTCGAGGGCTAGTGACGGATCATTGCGGGAGGATTGAGACATCGGTTGTCCCAAAGGTGAAAGCACAAGAAAGGGACCTGGTGAGAAACGCTCCAGATACTTGACTAGCTAGAGAGGCGGGAGCGTTGTGAGAATATTTCCGAGGGAATTTCTTCAGTCACTTCATATTTGGTAGTGTTTGGCCGAAGCCGGGGCTCGCATTAATTTGGAGTACAAGTGGGCACCATACGCAGATATACGGTATGGTACTCAGAATTAATGTCAGTGCATGTCAATTCATGTTCTTGCTCGTTGCTGCGATGACTCTTACGATGGGTCCGAGACTCTGAGTCTGAGTTTAACGTCTAACCTCAAGGCTCAACTCGACCCCGTCCAACTCGTGTCCGTCAACACACCAGTGCTGTCAACACTTCGAACACCCTTTTCACCATCGTACTTTCTTCTCTTGTCGTCTTCCTCCTCATTTATTTTTCTACCTTTGCCCGTTCATCTTTCTCTCGCCAGCAAGTTGGAAACGAGTCAAGACCGGACACCAAGGATTCGGACTGGAAGCAGCCGAGTCGCCAGTCGTCTTCTAATCCTTTGCTAACCAAAGTTCTAGTATTCTTTACCCTTTACCCTAGTACCCACAATTCCTCATAAGTTATCCATTCTCAACTTTCTGTAACAGCGGAAGGATTCATTTCAGTGATCGGCCTTCATGCACGTTCCACATTGATCACCCTCACCAAGGACATTGTCACCACGATACCGTCGCTTTTCCCGCCGTCATTCCCACCATATTATTAACAACGCGACCATGGGCCGTTCCAAGACGCCTCATGGAGCGGAGTTGACTCGCGCTGGTCCTGGGCTGCCACATTGGCGCCATGCTCGACGAGGGACCATGCGAGATTGAGATGTCCCTGAAGTCAAAGTAAAAATCGTTGGCCTATTTTTACTTTGACTTCAGGAACATGTCAAAACACGACCATTTTCTGTTGGGAAAGAATACAGTAAAACAAAAACAAAAAAGAAACTAACGACACCGCTGGCAAAATAGTAAAAATCCGCATACAACTATTTTGATTTGGCAGAATCCAACACACCTTGTCCCAATCGGTTAGGATGCATACTTGCTATTGCTTTTTCAAGGGTCAGGGTCAAGGAGCATGAATAGTATGTCAGGTCGCCCAGAGGAGTGGCTGGCAAAAGAGCTTTGCGAGCGATGCGACAACTTTTCCAGTGGTCGGAGTCTGGTTCGGGTCGGCATTCCCGGGCCGGGACAATCCACATCGGTCAGTCAATGACTTACCGCGCACGGTCGGTTCCTTGCACTTGCGGGCTCAAGCGCTCACCTCGGCCTCAATTTATTTCTCCTTCCACCCTTCGCATGTATTCCATGACACACACAATGTCTCTCCTTTTGTCTTCACACAACATTAATATAAAAAATCCGTCCAACCTGAGCTCGGGCACCGCAGCTGCTTCAGGCGTCACGTATCAACATCGTAGGCAGATTGAATTGAGGATGGGCGCACATATTCGAAGATGAAAGATACTTCAGTCACAACCTTGGTCTCACAACTGTGAGTTCTGCCTTTGGGCGCCGGTACTGATTCAGGGTCCTGCGACCTAAGAAAAGGGTGTAGACACCCGTCTATGGCCCGGGACTATGGACACCCGGCGTTAGAGGAACGTCAGGGACGGATGGCACTGGACGATGCTTACGAGGATGCGCGCGCTGCTTGCGTAAGGTTTTCCAATGCTCTATTGGTGAGCGGCACGGGGAATGTGGAGCACGAGCACTTCCGCCGCGGCAGAGATGTGGGTCACGGCTTTGTCGATCCACCTGCCCCTGTGCAGCCAAAAGGTGTGCTGTTGTGAGAGGAGTAATCGACATGAGTTATCCGAATATCTTGCTAACACGATTATGAAGCAGGATAATTCTGGTTCTGCACTGTTCCTGGGCGATTGTTATTATCGTTTAATACAGCCTCGTGTATAAAAAGGCCCTTCATATCACCTTGCCCTACTAACACTTGCACACCCTTCATCTTCCTACGTTCAGCAACTTCATGGCATCCGAACAGCAGAAAGTCCTGTGGTTATCAGAGAAGGGTGGTCCATACCACGTCGCCCAACGAGAAATTCCTCGCCCAGGACCTGGCTTCGTCCTCGTTAGGATCGAGTCATCCGCTTTGAACCCGGTCGACAAATTTTCTCAGCTTACCGGAATCTTCGTTGACAAGTACCCGTATATTGGCGGAAATGATGGATCCGGCACTGTCGAGGAGGTTGGAGAGGGTGTGCTGGGGCTGAAGAAAGGAGACAGAGTGTGCGTGGGTTATCTTCATACCTATGAGCATCGTGTAATAAATTGACGATTATACAGCTTCTTCCAAGCCGTCTTCGGGGACCACAGGGGAACATTCCAACAATACGTCCTCGTAGACGTGCCCCTCATTGCTAAAGTTGGTCTCCCTTTCGCCGTCCATATGCGACTTGTCAGACTCACCTTAGCGGGTTACAGATCCCAGAGAACTTGACTTTTGACCAGGCATCAACAATTCCTCTCGGCTTCACCACCGCCGCCATCGGACTTTACCAAGAGAAGAGAGAGCGCGGCGGTGCAGGACTCGTCGCTCCTTGGGCGGACGGTGGACGTGGGAAGTACGCCGGACAGGCGATATATATTCCAGGTGGTTCAAGCTCCGTCGGTCAATATGGTGAGTCACATCTCCTCAGGACGCGGCTGAATGATGACATCAAACATTGCGTCCAGCACTTCAACTAGCGAAGCTCAGTGGATTCAACCCAATCATTACCACAGCGTCTGCTCACAACGAAGCCTACTGCCGCGATGCAGGCGCTACTCACGTCATCGACTATCGCACGACTCCGTACGCTTCGATTCCAGCTGCTGTCAGGGAGATAGCGAAGGGACCTGTGAAGACAATCTTCGACGCCATTTCGACGCCAGAGTCACAGAGGGCAGACTGGGAGATCTTGGAGCCTAGTGGAAGTCTTGTCCTGACACTCTTTCCTGCGGCCGATATTCCTATCGAACCAAAGGACAATCGATGGGTTGTGACTGTTTACGGAGGGGTGCGAGACTATGGTAATCCGGCGTTTGGGAATTCGATGTATGCGGCGCTTCCCGGTTTGCTGGCGGACGGCCTGATCAAGGTACGTTGTCTCTGTATGGTCCAAGGCTCGTGTCTAATGCGTTTTGTAATCGAAGCCCAACAAGGTTGAATTGATTGCAGAAGGATTGAAAGGAATACCAGCCGCTCTTGATAGGGTCATGGGCGGCAAGGTTAGCGGAGTGAAAGTTGTTGCACGTCCTGGAGAAACCCCCGATGTTTGAAGGTCTCGATACGTTGACTTGCTGAATTAACAATATGAAGAGTACTGCTTATCCAAGCAAACGGCCGATGAGCAAGATTGAGGACCGCGCATGATGTCCACTTAGCCCCACCTCAGTAACGACTGAAATAATGAAGATTTGCGGCGGCCACTTCTCCACCGAGGTGTCTACAGAAGGTGCTGTCGTCGATAACCGCTTCATGATGGCACTCATCCAGTTTCATGACCAGCACGTCAGTCTCGTGCAGGGGGAAAGCTAGGCGGATGGCTAGTGTCTATGCCAAAGTACTACGCGAAAACCACCTTGGACAGCTCTGGGTGGCCGACTCAGAAGAGCGATGGACATTGATGCTGTTGTTGTTGTTGCTGTTGAACACGCTGGGAAAGCGGCTTGAAATTTCCCTAAGCTCTTAAGATCTTCAAGTAGCTCTCCAGCTGGCGGGCGGCTCAATACGGTCATACCACCATCCGTGTCTGCTGTGATTCTTGCTGCGAGTCCTAAGACCAAGTGACCAACGGGCTTGTGGTAATTGTCTACAACAGCATGTCGCTTCCAATGATGAATTACGGATACAAAAGTGAGGGATGGGCAACCCTTTCACCTTATGTGATCGTGGCCGATGACCCCGCTGTGGACTATCTGTTTGCTAATCGTACCCTTCATTCGGTAGTTTATGCTGAGGGGCATGTGTATACGCCAGTAGTGACGACCTCTTCGAGCTGAATACGAGTTTGTTGTGCGCGCATGGCCCATGTGGATCGCCGGGAGATCGAAGAGCTTTCTATTATCCTCGGGGGTTGACTAATTGACTGGTTGACTACTGCAGTATAGGTACTGTCCAATTACATCGACACCTCGCCCTACGTTTAACTCCCAATGTAGCCTCTGTTGCTCTTTTGTGGCCTATCAAACTTACCTTATGTAAATCTAACAGTCACCGTATACCTGTTGGATAGAGTGGCTTGCACTTGCCTGTTCGGCACGTGCTGGAATTAGAAGTTAAATTCGGGTTCGGCCACCGTCCACCAACTATGCTATGCTTATGCTTGCGGTACAGTATCGCTTGCTTTCGGTGTGTGCCGACAACCGATACTTACACCTAACATTCGAGCGCTTATGCTATAATGCAGCTCAGTAACTTGTGGTACGCCTCATCACGTGCCCTTGACCCTAGCCGCCATGTTTCCCTCATGGCAGATGGTACGTTATTACTCTTCTCCGCCAGCGATTTTCATCAGTATTTTGGAACACCGTACGCATTGCGGTGTACCACGATCTCTATTCCCCGCCGACCGAGTTACCACCTACCCCATTCCCCCATGTCATCGCAAGGCTTTCGAGACTCATATTCACAGGGACCGGCGCCTATCTGGGGAACCGATTGACCCGATTCAGTACCCTTTTCTCCAAGACTTCCGTTTCATGACTTGGTTTCACCAAGTACCAAGACTCCCATTTCCTGATTTTCACGGAGACCTTCCTTCCTTCGTCAGCATTTCTTGGGACAGTCCAGAACCTCAAATTTCGGACGGCTGTGGTCTTGTTCGAGCCAGGAGCTATCGCCATTGCCTATCATGCATCAGTTACCTTACCCTATTTCGAGTTTACCATCGCTTACCCAATGAACGATCGAGTCCAGGCATTCAATTCCAAGGCTCAAA
>QFFA01001513.1:0-21299 GCA_003316565.1 Russula foetens
GCCTTGATAAAGAGGCGGAGGTGAACGTACGACCAGTTCGCTCGGCATCATTCGCGTGGAGTGTGATGGGTATTGGAACGAAGACCACATTTTCAGGTTTTGGGAAAACGCCTACGGGAGAGCTGCGCAGGCTGAACAGCTAGATATCGATGCGATGGTAAAAGATAGTTACCTGATATATGCTTTAACCCCGGCCTGCTCGCCCAATTCGGTGCCAGTGTTGAGAGCGATATGGATGGCAGGATACGGTGCGGTCTCTTGGGAGTAGAAATTCTGGATCAAAGCGGAGTAGGTATTCAAATCTGATCCTGTGGAATACCTGCGTGAGAGAGGGCAAAGCATCTCCTAGTTAGTTCTTGTGAGAATGGAGCAACATGCACAAGGAATCGCGGACCAGCCAACAATGGATTCCTTCGGGTTGACACGCTGAGAAAGCTCAAACATGGCGCGGTGATAGTCCATATCGACGGCGACCTGCTCACTAGTCTCCGAATGCAGCACCGCGAATGCGGTACGCACCGAGACTGCGTCATCGCCTTGGCTCCTTGTGCCGAGGAGGGTACCGATAACACGCTGCTGGGAACCTGTGCGGCGCAGGTAGTGGTCTAAGATGGAAAAGAGTGCGGTCGGGTGGATGGTGACAGACGGAGCGCGGCTGAAAGTTGTGTCAACGAAAAATGGAAGATATTGGGTAAAATGGAGGGGATAATACTATAGGGATTCAGAGGATGAGGATAGACCTAGGCAGACTGCGGATGAAGGTGGTCCCAATGTCATTTTTTTGTGTGTAACAACAAAAGATGAAAAAATCGTGATAAATATTATGAGAAAAGCCACGGCAAATCCCGAACTCGTCTTGTTAGTTGACCGCGACACGACAACGACAACGATGCCCTCCGAAGAAACAAAGGTTCGTCTCATTCTCAATTCTCTCTCCTCGTACAACCCCTAAAAATCATGTAGGAACGCGTCATTCGCGCCATCGACTTTGGCCGCGTATGTTCATTTCCCAGTCTCTTTCAGGTCCGCTAACTGCCACCTAGACTGTGCTCCACTTTGGCTGGATACCATTCATCATTTATGTGGGCTACACGCGGAGCAATCCACAACCTTCTCTTATAAAGTGTGTTCGACAACCCTCCCGCTTCTCTCCAAATATCTGAACGGATTGACTAGGTTGATTAGCCCACTTGCATGATACTTTTCATCCCACAACTCTTTTACGCTTCTCGTAGGCACCATATAGATACGCGAGATCGTCTTCAAAAAGTGTAATAATGCACCAGCACCACTCCCTGTTCGCAAAATCTTCTTGTTGACGCCGGTGAGTCGGTCTCACAGAGACTGGCCCAAGTGATTACATTCTTTGGTGGTGGTGTTCGTACGATTCTGTGTATGCGACATCCTGAGCTACCCCATTTTTGGGTGACATTGCGGATTAACAAGGCCAGATATGATCCCAGAGCTCCCTTTCTTCTCTTCGTCATTCGAACTAGCCTCTCACTCACTAATTTCGCAGTGTTCTACCTACCTGTCTAAGCAACAGAAATGATAATTCCTTACAGTATAAACATGGTAGGATACACGAGAAAACGAGAGGTCAAAATTTGTGCCATTATCACAGATAGATACGACGAAGGTCACTTCTCGTCGTGATCCGCTTGCAAATCGGACAAACCCCTGATGCATCCAAACAGCGCAGCCAACATGCGCTGCAACACACGTGCCAACAGCCTACGCTCACCGTGGGCTCACTATATAACTCGAGACAGATGCGACAGCCGAACGCTGCACCATCTGCTGGCGCACCCTGCAAGATTTGAATAATAAGCCCCATGTACACATGTAAAAATGACGAACATACCGTGAGCAGTCGCACTTTACTCTCCAACGCAGCGATGAGTGGCTGTGAGTCATTCGCGTGCCGCGCGCGCTCGATAGCCAAGTCCACTTCCGTCCCTGTTACACGCCGAACCGAGTCGTGTCTAGACCGCTCCGAGTCGCTGCCTTCAGTGAGGACGTCAGCCTCGGTGAACTGTGCAGCTCCAAAGGCACTCAAGTCATCTCCCTCAACATCAATCTCATCGTCCACATCGTCCACAGTCCGGTCGCCTACCACAAACCCCAGCGCTGCGGCGCCGGCCTTCGCATCTTGCCTAAGCTGGAGGCGCCGCACTCCATCAGGCGTCTCACTCTCCTCCCACACGTCATCCTCGCCGCCATCCACATTGTCCTCGATATTCCGCGGCGTATCTCCATCATCCTCTGTGTCTATGCTCCCACCAGGTCGGTGCAGTTCAGCGTGTGCCAGACATGCATCAACGTGTGCCGCGATGACATCTAAATCTCCTTCGACGTCCTGCATGCAGACCGGGCACTGCTCCGCAGTAGCCCTTGCGCGCCCCTTGCCTTTCCCGGCGACCGGGACATCGTCCTCGTCACGCGTCACGGCTCGGAGTGCCATGTTCCGCGCCTTGCGCCGACGCTTGATGGAGCTGAGGGTCTTCGCAAGGCGTGTCGCGAACGCTGTTGAGCCCTCACGATGCTGCAAGGTGGCGCGGCGGCGCGCTATAGACCTGTGGAGTGATCGTGTGAATGTATACTCCAAGACGACTGTGTGGACCCAGCGAGAGTGCGTACAGGGGTGGCAGACGTACGGTGCGTGTGCCAAAGCATGTGGATCAGAGAAGCACTCAAGATCGCCGACGTGGTCGAGAATGGTCTGTACACGTGAGCTCTCGAGTGTGTAGTGTTGTCCGAGTAGGCGGAGGGGGATATGCTCCCCGCAAACAGGACATTCACGCGTCTCAGCGCGCTTGGCTAGATTAGGCACAAAGGATGCAGTGTGAGAGGTGCCACAAATACGAGGAAGGGTAGGCATGGCGGACCACGTTTAGTACCCGGCACGGATACGAGCGCAGACGTCGACGCGATAACACTGCCAGATTCCCTTGAATCGTGCTCCGGCGTCGGGTCATGGGCTATATCAGGAAGGGAGCGTTTTCTGCGGCTGTTCTCCACTCTTGAATTAGATGCCCGAGAAACGATGAGTATGGCTGTCCGCACCTGGCCATTCTGGTCGGGATACTCTCCCCCTCCCATGCAGGAATAGCGCGCATGGAGAGCTGCGAGGTTTGAGATCTCATGGATGCCACCTGCGAAGAGAACCAAGGGACACTCGACGGTGGATGCTAACTTGGTTAAACAGATGAACGCAACAATCCCAACCTGAATGTTCCTGCCATGGGCCGGGTCGGGCCGGGAATAAGCTGGCCTCTCTTTTGGTTTTACTACAGTATATAGCACAGCGTAGAAACAAAGGAGAAACATATTGGCTAGCTATTAAAGATACGAGAGTGGAGTAGGTCATGTCGCGCAGAAAGGATCTCGCCTAGAGGCCACGTCGTCGCGGGAAGCTGCTCGGGCTCGAGCCCCGTGCGACCTTCGTCTTGCAGCTCCCCGGAGACGAGGTGAGCAGTAGACGATATAGCGTCCGAGAGCATAGGCTTCACCGCGTGCAGAAGGAACTGCTGCGCGGCGTATGGTCCCAGAGCGTTCATGCGCACCGCCGCGGACAGCACGCCGCGAGCATGGAGGAAGAGGTGCAAATGGGCACCGCGATCTGGACACATACGCTGGGTGGTGACACGCCGCCAGCATGATGAAGAGAGATGCAGCTAGCTCACCGACAGTAAGCCCGAGCACGCCCGCCAAGACGCCCCAACAGACCGGGAGATGCCCCGGCGCATCAGCATCGCCGCGCCGCACGCGGACCTTGAGCGCGGCAACCAATGCGTCTGCACGACTTTCGTACTCCGATTTGTCGTCGTCGTCGCCGTTCGACGTCGTCGTTGTCATCCCCGCCATCGAGTCGGACATCGCCGTCAGCACAGGTGGTCGGGTAAACCCCTTGGTATAGAGTGTGAGCAACGCTACACCCTGCGCACACGACGCACGGCGCGTGACATGGTTCAGCGTGCTCGCATCGTATAGCGCATCGAGTCGCGCGAGCGTCGCAAGTGCCACGTCGAGCCCGGCTATCTTGCCGCTGGCGTACGCGGCGACAATGCGGTGCGCATCGCGCGCAAACGGGAGCGCGCTGCGTGCGTAGGTATCGACCGAGCTGCGGAGGAAGGAGAGAATGTCCGAGCCTACTGGGCTGCCAGTAGGCAGACGGAAGAGCGCGTGGGCGGCGGTGGATTCGAGGCCGGCAGATGCTACAAATGCGCCTGTTGGGAGGTTGGCGTCTGAAAGGATGAGTAAGAGATAAGCTTCGTTGTCGTCTTGCATGCAAGTAAAGACAGAGACAGTCGCTGTCTAATCTTAGTCATCCATCGAGTCGCTGTGGTATTTATTGCATTGCAAGAATGTACATTTGCGTGGGTCTATGTGCGAATAGTACAGTATAATATCTCAGATGTTACACTAACAAGGTAAAGTTGAAGCAGCGATACATTCTCTAGTGACAGTCACAAATGAATTCTTCTTCGTCTCGTATTGGAAAAGAGGCTAAGTGGTTTCCATTTATCAGTGTTGGTAGAGACTTTGAGCTAGATGGGAAATGCTCACGTTCATACTCGGTAGCCAACTTGTCCGCCCGGTCCCTGACCGTCTTTCGGAAATTTTCCAACTGGTACGTATCGTCGTCTCGACCCTCGTCCAAAAATTGCATCATCTCTCCAGGGGCATAAGTCACATATCTATCCGGAAAGCTGATCCACCAGGGATCCTGTACGTCCAAAAAGACGAGGCGCTGGAGTTTCTTGTTCAACTCCTCGTATATTGCCGACCAGGGCCTCGGCACCTCTGGCCAGCCGTTGAACCCAGAATCGTTAAGCGCATCCGTGCTCTCCTCCTCATCGTTGCTCGGAACAGCTATCTGAGAATGAAGGAGGTGCAACTCGAGCAGCGTCTCGGCGTGCTGCAAGATGAAATTCTCCGCGTCGCACGCGATGGAGAACTGTACATGTTGCAGGCGCAACGCGCGAAGGCGGGGGAAGTGTAGTTTCGAGAACGAGTAGGTGAGATAGAAGACGCCGGTGGGGTCAGAGAAGCACAGCGCGAGCGCTTCGAGGTTTTCGAGGCCCGTCGCGGCGCTCGGTGGGGGGAGGAGGCGACCGGGTAGCGTGTCGTAGTAAAACGGCTCGCATGGGGAGATGAGGCCTTCGGGCAGCGGCGGCGTGACGAGGGACGACCACGCATCCGTACCAGCGAGGTGTACCTCGAAGAGCGAGAGGTTTGCGCGCAGCGCGAGGAACGCCGGGGTGTCATACTGCTCGAGGTGGATTGGGGGCAAGCGGGTGAAGGAGAGAGACTCGAGGGGGCGGGTGAGGCTCGTGCCTAGGGTGACCAGTGCGTCCAGGATGGACGAGAGGTCGTCCCGGATGCGGTCGAGCTCAGTTTTGCGGGGCGATATCTCGCCAAAGCGGATGGAAAGGGACTTGAGCATTGGGAACTCGTGCAGGCGAGACAAGGCATGCGACAGCTGCTGGCGAATCTCCGCGCTAGCTTTGCGCTCTGAAATGACATCGGCTGAGGGTTTCTCGTATCGAAAAGGCTCTGTGACGGCCAAATAGTCAGAAATCGAAAGACAAAGAAAGAAATAGATCGCCTTACCTGGATTCCAATACTGATACTTGACAGATTGCACGTAGGGATTGACCCATGGAGACTGTATGATATCTAGGAAACCCGCAGTGCTCTTCAGAGTGTGCGTTAGCCTGAGGGTGCGGAATATCCGCGGTGAGGAGATCCAACAGAATTCGCGGCACACCGCGCGGAGACTAAGCAGGTCTTTGCAGTAGAATTCGCGTCGCAGTCGACGTTGTTGTTGTGTCCACGAATCCAAGTTCTCGATATCGTATTCAAGCGCGACGGTTTCGACGATGGTATGTATGATGTCGGATGGAAGGTATGGTACCCGTTTCTTTTCCGACTCTAAAGTTGCCGACATCATGGATGGTTGTGGGGATTGATTGATGAGAAGAAAGGAACGAGGAAAGCGATCGATTAAAAGGTATTTAGGATGCAGTGCCACGGGCCACGGTGCCAGCTGTTGGAGTCATTGTCTCGCCAGTGTCTCACCTCACCCAGACCCACCATTGTGTGTGTGTGGTCGACGGTTGTCGGCTAAACTTTGCTTGCTTTGATACACAGCATTTACAATTTATTACAACGCACGGGGGCGTGAGTGGATCCGGGTCCCAACGGTGACGTGGCCTGCGCGGCCCCTTGCGCCACTACGCCACTGCCACCCGCTTAATTAGGATGTCTGTGAAAAAGCTACCTCATTCCAGCATGTTCCATCCATTCCGCACTGCCCATCTGAACTAACCGCGAGCAGCACCGTGCAAATGCAAACAGCTCTTCCTCTCCATTGAACATGGACGCTGCACCGACAACTTCGGCTGGTAGGCCCTGCACCACAGAAGAGAAGCAATGACATCAGATCGTCCGCAACAAGTATATTATGAACGCACTAGCTCATCCATCAGGGCACGCATATGATCCGGTGCAGGTGCGCCTGGCCCACCCTTCGAGTCGTCGGAAAAGATCCCAAAGATCGGCACCTCGGACGAGACAAACAACCGAGTCTGGCTGTCATAGCACGCATCGATAAACGTGATGAATCGCCGTGCCTAGAACCAAACGGCCCGAATAAGTAAACGAGGGTGGAAAACCTTGGTGACACCCACCTTGTCCTTTTCGGATAGTCCCATCCTGGGGACCTCTGTCACGAACAGCGTCCTGAATCGCCGCGTGAGCTCGAGGTAATCGGCTGCACCGAGTGGCCGTCCGCACAATTCTGCAAAGCTGAACTGTGCGATGCGACCTGCGCTACGGGGCACCGTAAGGTTGCGACCCCATATACGGATTGTCTTGCCTTCCTGGATGGGAGTACCCTGGGTGAGTGCGGTGAACTGTGCGTTGATGGCTGCACGCGTAGCCCTGTCCAGTGGCGAAAAGTAGGCGTTTGAGAGGGCACGGGGTACGCGGCGATAATCTAACGTGTTAAGACCGGGGAGCGAAATAAGCAATTAGCAGGCAATGAAGATGGTGAATGACGGACCGGTGCCCGAATCAAGGTCGGTGACATCAAACTGTGCCTTGAGAAGGTCTATTGCAGGGAGAAAGGAAGTACGCTGAATTCCACTCTTGTACAATTCGTCCGGGTGGCGGCTTGCAAAGTGAACGATTTTCAACTCTAATGCGACAATCATCCGACAGTAGTAGAACGTACTTGGATGTGAACACGCAGACGACTCCGTGGGCAAGCAGGGCATCGAGTAGCCGTCGGAGAATCATCGCATCCGCAATGTCCGTCACTTGGAACTCGTCCAGGCAAAGAACGTGCGCCTCGTTCGCAAGGTCTTGTGCGACAGGCACGAGCGGATCACCTGCACCGGCAGCCTTGGCAGCATGCATCCGCTTATGAACATCAAGCATGAATGGGTGGAAGTGAACTCGGCGTTTGTGGGTGATGCGCCTTGGGAGGGTATTGTAGAATAGGTCCATGAGCATGGTCTTTCCGGTTCCGACGTCGCCATAAAGGTATAATCCACGTGGTCTATCTATGTTCGCAGGGCTACGTGCGTGAAGTGAGAAAAGGCGCGAGAACTGGGGACATAAGTGATGTCAACGGAGTACGAAACGAACGGTGAAAAATGATGTGTTTACGAGCGAGGGGGCCCCAAGTGAGGGTTGGGGATCATACACAACGAGAGCATCGTGCAGGGCTTGTAGTTTCTGGATGATTTGTGTCTGGTAATCATCTGATCTTAATGTACCAGCCTTTACTAGCTTTTCGTACTCCTTCATAGGCGTTGACTGCCTACCCGATGGAAGCCCTTCGGAACATGAGGGCATGGCATGGCTTTAATGATTGAGGGGGTAAAAAGGGGGAGTAGATCCTCATACCTTGGCTGGCAGATTGGAGGACCACGTTTGTAGCTGCATCAGCTGACGAAGATGTTGCACCAGCAAGCGTGGAATTGTACAAGCGACCGTGCGGTGTCCATGTGGCGAGAGGGATCGGGTTGAGGGAATGTCGGGCAGAGGGTGTGACAAGGCGGAGATGGGTAGAGTAGATATTGCGGGGTATTAAAATATGAGTACGTGAAGCAAGCCTCATCAGTCCCAACCAAAGGTAAAACGGTGCCTCTAACGCTACGCAACCGTCGGTTCTCGTAACAATCACGTGTTGAACTCTCTTTCTGTCTTTTGTTGTAACACACTCCGTTTCGCACATACAGTACGGTATATTGTAGGGCCAACCTCGTTCCGAGGTGCCCGAGTCGGGATACAGTATGTACTTTAAACTTTTAATTCACTGGATTTGCGTCGTGTCATCGTCATCGGCCGTGTCGCTTACCCGGCTCAACGGAAGCATTCAATTAGCGTGCCCTTCAAAAGCCCATCAACCTTTCAAACCTTTCTTTCTTCCACACCCCATCAACACACACGACAATGACCTCCGCATCTGTTGAACAACTCGAGAAACTTGTCGGGCAAGAGTACGCAGTTGAACCTGTGAGCCCATACTAATCCCAATCGACCATCGACCTTGTCATCTCATCCTCGCCATCAGGTTGGCTGGAACAAGCGCGACCTCCTCACATACGCCATTGGAATTGGCGCAAAGTCATCCGAGAAACAATTCGTATATGGTACCCTACTTCCTCTTTCCCTTTTCTGTTCTCCCCAAGTCTGACCCCCCTTCCCTCATTTCAGAACTCGGTACTTGTCGATGCTTTCTCTCCCGTGTCATGCCATCGACACCCTTACTCGACCCGTAGATCCATCGTTTGCTGCCTTTCCCACGTACCCAGTCGTCTTTTTCCTCAAAGGTTTGATTCATCCACAGTCACTATACCAATCGTTTTTCACTCCTGTCACAGGTGCCGACCAAGACGTCGTAAACTTCACTGACCGCATTCATGGAAGCAATACCATCAAGGGACTTCCCACATTTGATCCGAGACGTGTTGTCCATGCTTCGCAAACGATCGAAATTCTCAAGCCACTACCACCCGTCAGTGGACCCGGCTGGAAGCTCAAAAAGCGTCTCGCGTCCATCCGCGAGAACAGTTCGTACCACCCCACCCTTTCCATCTCGTGTGGTACTCCAACCGATTCATATCTTCCACAGAGTCAGGGGTCATCGTCGAGACCGAGTTCCTACTCGTGGACCCCCACGACACGCCTTACGCCCGTCTCTTTGTGCGTTTATTGTCTCTTTCTTATTCACGGTCGCGCGTAAACGACACACAAACTCCCACCCAGTCTGCATCCTTTAACTTGGCCGGAAAGATCACGGGAAAGCGCTTCGCTCGCAGCGTTGCCTCACCACCCCAGCACATACCCATCCCTCAGGACCGCGCGCCCGACTGGGTCGTCCGAGATCAAACGTCACCCGAGCAGGCATTGATCTACCGTCTCTCGGGTGACTACAACCCGCTTCATATTGGTGCGTAGCCTCTCTCTCCCTCCTTCATTTCCATTCATTTCCCGCCGTTGCTCCTCTTTCGCATCTCTAACGCCACCCTCGCTCTCTTCAAAACAGATTCGCGTGTCGGTTCCGAGGCCGGTTTCGGAGGTGTCATTCTGCATGGCTTGTCGACGTTTGGCTTTGCCGCCCGAGCCATCCTCCATGCCGTCGGCGGCGGACAACCATCTGCGCTGCGCTACTTTGGCGCACGTTTCACCGCCCCCGTCGTGCCAGGGGACGCACTCGAGACGAGAGCGTGGGAGGTGAAGAGGGGCCATGATGGGTCGACAGAGGTCGCATTCGAGGTGAAGAATACGACAACGGGAAAGGTATGTCCTGACGCAGGTCCCGATGGGTGAGTAGTTTTTGATGGACTTCTTTCTCAGGTTGTTCTTGGTGGTGGATACGCGAGAGTGGTCAAGTCCGAGCGACCTAGGCTTTGAAAAATACCACTCAACTCAACAACATTGATGCTATGTCTCCTCGTTTCTATTTGAATTATACTGTATGTGCGATGGGGGTGTACCCCTTGAAGTATAGTACGTCCAAGTCTTTGTACAGCCCCGGCATCCGCGGGTTATCGGTTGTGCTTGTGCAGCACATGTCTGTGCCATGTGGGACTTGATGATGCTCATGATATCCACCAATGTGTCCGAAAGAATTGACAGGTGTCATAGACCCCGCCAGCCGACTGTCAGATGTAAACACCCCATACCAGGTTTGGCAAATACCGTCCCAGGGTTTGAAGGTAGGGTAGCCCCAACGACGGAAGGGAGGTATTAATGCGCAAAATTGGATGCGGGATATTGACGTACCCGACGAAACCTATAGGTCATCCGTCTGCAAGGTAAGGTCATGAGCACGCATCATCGAAGAGTGAACGTTGTCTGAGACGTGTAACAAGGGCAAATTGACGACTTGGTGCCACAGGGTGTTAACTGATAAGACGCACAAGCGGCTACGACAACGGGCACCGTGGCACATCATTTCTGACAGCAGATCCTCTGGGCCATGAGCCCCATGAACGGACCGAAGTTGTCTCGTCCCCTAGCTCTCAGGCCTCAGGTTTTGGTGCGGAGCCGGAGGAGAGGAGCAAGCTGTCTCCTTCCACAACGTGCCATTTTCCGTCTGCTTGCGATCTTCATTCATATGCAAGGACATGCAGGATATTGAGTAAGTGTATGCTCCCTAATGGTTTTTGTCCTGCGTCTCTTAGAAAACACTGGCCGATCCATCCCTGTCTCTCCTCTCGCGTCGCCAGTCTTGTCATCGTTGGTGCCTCCAATCCCCTACCGCTGTCTCCGCTTCCGCATTACAACCCCTACCTCTTTTCTACTTGCACCAGAACTCTGAAGCCCGACATATATTCTTACTCGTTCATCACCTGCAATTCCAAACCAGAGTGTTGGGCCTCACTAGTGCTCGGGCTTTATCCCGAATCTAAGGTCATTCCTAATTCGATGGGCCAGTCTCTGAATGGCCCGTAATTTTTCGCTTGTAGGACAACAATAATGGGGACTTAAAGTGACGCCCTAACGCAGGTCCGGGACCTGAGGCTGAGGGGACAATAGTCTTGATCGATCAATATCGTCTTGGATTGGCATTGGCTATAAATTCATAAGAGAGGTCGAATTAGAAAGGCCCGGGATTTGATTCGGGAAGACACCATCCGTCGATCTGCATCTCGACACTACTATTTTGTATCTTCGTATTATCAACAATGAAATATGGCGCATTCGTTCGTTTTTGTGTAGTATAACGCCCCAATTTCATGCAACATTGAGGGGCACACTGGCACATAAACGATCCATCTCCGCCTGCGATGATGAAAAGGAAAAATGAGTTCATAAGGAGAATGGGATACAGATTGAAGATGTGCTACGAAATTAATGGGTCGTTTGAAGGTTCTTTTGTCCATGGAAAATGCCATGAATAGGCGTCACCAAACAGTGGAACAACGGTTAATGGAATGTGGATGAGTATGGGAGTATTAATGATCAGTGAGTAGACGAGAGCAAGACATGTGGGAAATAAACATCAAGTATAATTAATGGCGCGATGGCGTGTTCGTAGTTGTAGATAATAGAGGGGGAGATCCAGACAGAGATGAACCCGCTCACGAGAGTATGACTGATAAGTTTGTACTTGAAACACGGATAAGGGGCATGAGTAATGAATAGATAAAACGGGTGGTACTTGGGCCAAGCTTCGATAATAGTGAGGTGGTCTTCATTCATATTCGTGGCATCCGGAATGGGGATGATCGAGCTAGCAGAGCGAAGGCAATCTCTAGGGCTGGTGGAATTGAACGTGATCTGATCAATGCCCGTGGGGGAGAATCGTCCTAGTTTATCAGATTGCCTCGGGTGGACCCATATGTAATAGATGTTGCGTGGCGTACTGTGGTTCATATTGATGAGGGGATAAACGTCGGTGGGAAGCGACTCTCGTTGGCGCTGGAGATGGCAGAAACGGGGGCGCCACGCCTTGAACAAGGTGCCAATGCAGACCCGGCTGGGACGGGACAAGCCTTTTTGCATCATGACTGGGCACAGGCAATATAGAAAGCCGCGGAGCGGGAGCGAGCAGGCGGGGAAAACGCGTACGGTAGCCTTTTCCGTTGACATTGCCGCTTTTGATGAACAACCGCGCGCCCGTGGTACCGTGACGGCGACCTGCAACGAGGTCCGTGTCACCTGTTCGCCTATATCCTTCACCAGAGATGGAGACACTGCGTATTGATGGCACATAACGTAGGATAGAACGAGACGCTCGAGGTGCATCAAATATGTCATAAGGAACTTCAATGGGATGGCGCAAGAGCAAATTCACCAATAGAATTGGTGATGATATCGTCACGCTGACAGCGAGAAAAGTGGACCTGAACTCGTTGCTTTGCAAGGTGGCACTGTGGCGGTTGGTAAGGTAGATTAAGGACAATACCTAAGCGACGAGTCAGCAAGATATCGCCACAATGATGAGAGAGGACACACCAAAGGAACCCATACTCCGGCTAACCAAGCTACAATCCGCAGCGTAGAGACCTCAATCTGTGATGAGCGCGAAGCAGCGCCGTTGGAAGCAGTTCCCTTCTCTGCATGTAGAGTGGATGGCGCATATTGACCATTGCTGGCGGCAACTGTCGCACTCACGCTTCCACCTACGACACGGCCTACGACTCCAGAACGGGCGCTGCTGGGACTCATGTCATGTGTCGGTGTCGAAGCGATCGCGGACTGCACATGGTTCGTACTTTGGGTCCGACTACGTGAGCTCGAGCGCGAAGTACTGGGATAGGACCACGCAGAATGGGTGGGACGGGTACCGAAGGACGATGTGATCCATGAACCCTGAGAGCTTAACGTCAGGGCTGCTGCCGTTGTCACTGCCGCTCGGAGAGACTGAGTGCGACGGCGGATCGGCCCAAAGTCATTATTCGCATACGAACTGGGCCAGCGAGGCGGGGGCGTTTGAGATGAGGAAGGCGAGTATGTGCCGGGGGTGGGCCGGATTGGAAAAGGAAGAGTGTTGGCCTGTTCTCCTTCTGGTGGAGGGACCAGGCTCCGCGTGGCCCCGGTACGAGTCGTCGAGTGCGAGTATAAGGAACCTGACCTGTGGCGACGAGAGCTTGCTGGGGTTGTGATCCACGAACTACCCTCCCGAACGGCGTCGATGTCTCCAGTAGCGAGGGAGACCTGCGGCTTCTCGACAGTCTCTCCGAAAGACTTGGACTCCTTGATAGCACTAACCTGATTGAAATGTGCGAGGCTACGCTTGATGACGATCAAGCTGCCGACAAGAGTGCCAAACATGGCGGTGTTCAGCACCGCGATCGTGGACGAGTACGCGACGTAACCAACGAGGAATCTCTGTCGGGACGTCGTGGTCATCGTATCACCAGCAAGCAAGACTACCATGATGGTGGAAACGCTTGCCAAGAGGGCGAGGGGCACCCAGAGAAACCAGTGGAGACGGCCGAAGGACACCGACTTTCGTAGGCGCACGTGGACCACGATGAGGGCCGACACCACAAGGAAACACGTTTGGCGGAATGTAAGTGCAAGCCAGAGCCGGGCCGCAGAGCCTGCTCTGAAAGAAGTAGCGCTCGCGCCAGTGCCCGACGTAGAATCGACCCATTGGCCAAACGCCTCCCAGGCAATCAGGGATACTGCAAGGATGTCACAGAGTGCCAGCCACACATAGCTCTTGTCAGCTGGGGGGAGGTAATGAGTGCTGGGTCCATCGAACTCAAACGTCATCTTTTGAAGGGCAACACCAAACATTCAGTACTTCAGTTACATGTTCGCGAATGTTAAGAGCGAACTCCGCACCGGATAGACTCGTCTGCCGAGGTAGCGGCGAGGTAGGATGGAGAGTAGGATACGGAGGATAACAAATCCTGAGCAACATAATGAGAAAAAGACCAGCGCGACGGTGGGCATGAGAGAAATCATCTTGAGGCGTCACTTGATTATAGGTGGGTGTAGTACAGAGTTGGGTATGGTGTGGAGGCGTAAAGGACACAAAAGGCCCTTAGTGTTCGTGAAGGCCGTTCCTGAAGAGAGAGAAATGTCTCTGGGCGAAGTGAACTGTTTGAAACAGCCTGAGAGGACAAGCTCTCGAAATTGGGCCCAAACACTGAAATACCGGGTGAAGGGCGGAACGGTGGCGTAAAAGCCGTGATAGAATTAAAAAAAAGCACCGACAGCGTTCATGATCACCAATGCTGGGTAAACCCGCTGCCTGGCAGTAGGCGTCCGAACGTATTGAAACACGCATGACTCGGATTTAAGTAAGCGACGCAATATCCGCGTTCATAAGTCCGTCGAAGCGGCGAAGCGCTACGCTCTGTACGCACTGGCAGTCAACGAGAGTTTAATATCTGAGTTCAAGTTGGGGCGCTACGGTTAGCAATGCTGTAAGTTGCTTCCCCCCATTAACGACAAAAAGCGGAAGACTGGTCGATCACGCTTCTGTCAGTCGATTTGTCGTTAAGCGATGTGCCAAGTACCGATACGTACTTGTAGCCGTAGGTATGGGAACGAACCATGCGTGCATCAACTTTGAACTTTTCAACCGGGTGCAGAGTGCCGCACACGTCCTCATAAATTGCTGGATTGATATTCAGAATATCCTTCCTGGAATTAAGTGCGCTGGCGCAGCAGGAAAAACGATGGTCGGTAGTGATCCCTTCATCCGGCCTGCTTTCGGTCCTACACGGAGATACACAGACCCTTATTTGACAACCAAACGAGGAACACAATCAGCCGACAGCAGTATCAATTCTCAAGGTGACGGCAGTAGTATGCACAGGCGCACCGACAGGGCTGATACTCATCCCGCCGAAAGATGCGCCGAGTCCGTCCGCCTCGATGTCAAGATCATCAACCATGCCACGCTGGGGCAGCCCGATCTGCAGTCCTTCTTCCTCCCTCATCTCTTCCTCGTCTTCATCGTCATCGTCATCATCGCCCTCGATCGCGACGCTCGCCCATTCACGGTAAATCGGTTCAATGTACGAACTCGAGCGCGGAAGCTTATATGGGTCGAATGGGAAAAAAGATGTGAGCTCATTCAGAGCGCTGGTGTTGTTGCTGACCGGGAGCATGGCGTGCTGCCATTCAGTGCGGGCCGACGGCGGTGGTGCGGTGAGTAACGGAAAGACATATATGAAACCCGTGGCATGGGCGATGCGCGCAAACTGGCGCGCCACGTTCTCAGAGCAGAACTAGTCGGAATTAAGTCAGATCAGTTGGGCGACAGGTGGGTATAGGAAAAGAGGCACCGAAAGAGGTTGAAGCGGGCACGCAACGACGCGCCGCACGATGCTGAGCTCCGCCATCCACGTCTTCTTCAACGGCCCTTCTAACGTATCTTGCCCGCGATCGCGCCCACCTTCTGCGTCACCATTTTCATCGCCCTCCACCAGGTCTCTCCACCGAAAACAGAATATCAAAAAGACGGCTTGAGCAACTGCGTAGAACACACCCGGTGGAGCGGCGTCCCCATCGCAAGCCTCGTACGCGTCAAGATCGTGTTCAAGGAAGCGACACAGCACGCGGACCGCACCACGCGCTTCTTCGGGGCCAATAAACTTGGCGCGGGAGACGAACGAAGCGACGTAGCTTGCGGCGGCGACGCGTGCGATTGCCGGTTCCGAGGGTTCGAGCAAGGCGTGAGCAACGAGTTCGCCAAGGAAAAGGTCGGCAAATGCAGAATCGCGCGATGTGAACCAGAAGAGGAGAAATTGCGTGTAGCGCGACTTGAAGGTGCAGAGGATCGTACGGGTGAAAATTGCGAGGAGGGTGTGAAACTGGGCCAGCTGTTGGTCGTGACAGTCTACTTGTAAATGCGTACTCTGGGGGAATGTGGGAAGGGTGGGCATAGGGGATGATGGGGGGCTGGGTATTGCGGGAGTTGAGGGTACTGATGGTGAGGTTGAGTTGGATGAGATGGGGAGTTGCTGATCAAAGTGGTCGAAGAGAAGCTTGAGAATGGCATCAAGTTTATTGACCATCTCTGTTACGCGACCGAGGTCAACGGGGTCGTCATGATGTGGCGGGTCGTCGTCGCCTTGGCTGCCACCCTCAGAGGAAAGATCAGAGAAATTATCGATACCACCCTCGGATTCGTCATCGCCCTCGCTCAGCTGCTCCTGCCCTACGACAGTGTCGAATGGGTCAAGGTCAAATAAGTCTGCCTGTTCCTGTGCCGCTCCTAATGCCTCGAGTTCCTCGAACTCGACCTGTATTTCTACCTGGGTTGTGTATGTATATGAGCGTCCTATCATCGAACAAGCGAGACCTGCAATACATAACTCACGTCTATCTGGATCGCACGGTCGATGATTGTCGACAGCAGATTGTCTGCTATCTCTGGGCAGTAATCGGTAATGCGAAGCATGTTCCGAATGTAGGTGATCTGCGATAGTTGGGATTGTCGTTTATGAGGAAAATTTTGCACAAGGAGCGGCTGAAGCGTGGATGGAAGCGTCGGGACAAGGGCCAAGAGATGCCGCAGGAGGTGATGTATGCGGTCGTAGACGGTGCGCCGGGTGAGGGGAGCCGATGAACATTCAGGAAGACCAGCTTCGAGAGCTTGGAGACCTGATTCTAAAATTTCCGAAGGCAGATCAACCGAAGTCAGTGACAAAACTCGGTTGTTTCGTTGCGAGAACTTACGGTACGTGAAACCCTGCGCAATGCGACCGAGAACGAGGGAGAGGTACTCCGGCCTCGCGCTGACGAGGATCTCAATGAACGAGGTATAAGTCTTCACAAGGCTGGAGTCCATGGTCATCCATGGAAGTCTCATGATGGCATCTATAAGTGTCATGTGTGTACGGTCAAGGCGCGAGACGACGTGCATGAGGGCTTGAAGCCATTGACGAAGCTGCGGGATGGGCGAGGGCGTATCAAAAGCCGTCTTCTCGTTATTGAATTGTTCAATGAGCATATCGTAGGGCTCATTATTCCCCTGCGTGTGACGGCAAGAGCTCGGGCATAAATAAATAAAAGAGATCGCGGGAGACGGAGGGGCGCACGAGGGCTTTTTGTTCCAGGGCGTTTTTCACGAAGGCAAGATACATGTCCTTCCGAAGACGTTCTCCCCGCTTGATCCTAGCATTTGTCACGATAGGACGTGAGAGGTCGCCATCGAGCAGCGGGGTGGGTGACTCGGACGGGAGTGAGGAGGTCAATTTTTTAGAAGGGCCGCGCGATTGGCGCGTGCGGGGGGATCGCTTTGCAAAGCCGTTTAATGAAGGAGATTTCGGGTGAGGGGACGAGTCCATCTGTCTTTGATTTGGGACAGCAGGGCCTGCCTTTGGAGGGCGTTGATTGAACTGGGACAACCTCGAGTGCGGGTCCATCAATATTGGTCGCGAGTGTGTGTCTCGCGATCCGAGTCGAGTCGAAAGTCGTCTGTAAAATGCTTATGTCATAACTCGACAATTCACACCCACACCCACATCCCACATTTCCAACAAACAGCGAGCAACGAGTCATGTCCTCCTCCCCATTCTCGGCCGCCCATAGACGCTACGTAAAATCCCTCTATAGACGTATGCTCGAAAACGAACGCAACTGGGTCGTACGCTACGACCTCTACCGTGCCCGCGCCTGCGTCGTCCGTGCCGAGTTTGAACGCAATCGGTAAAGAAAATGGTACTCTGACTCGATCTTGCTTCACCTTACTCATATTTCTTTGTTCCCTTTCACGCACGGAAGAAACGTTCACGACCCGCGTGCGCTTGTTGCGATATTTGAAAAGGCAGAGGAGGAACTAGCCCGTAAACGTCACCCTGATCCCTACATCCGTACGTAGTCCGATCACTTCCCTTGAGCTTCACCCCTCACGCCTTTGATCGCCCATGCGATACTCCACCTACAACAGATCCACCATACCCTGGTGGCTCAAAGTGGTGCGTCTCTCATCCCCTGTGCTTTGAATTGGGGATTCTTTACTCATTCTCCTTGTTCTCACTTGTTCTGGGCCCGAAACATACAGGGAACGAAACTTGCCTGTACGTGCTGAGCTCCTAATTCATCATTGGTCGGGTGTTTTGCTAATTGATGTTACCTGCTCACATTCCAGCCCCCACTCGGCCCCATTTTTGATCACGACGCCCACCATTAAGGTGTTCTGCCTGTACTCGCGCTATAGACTCATCCGAAATATAACCTCTCGCCTTTCCTTTCCGGCTTTCCTTTTTTTGGGGGTGGTTCCACTAGCACAGTGTGGATTCCTCCATGGATATCATCGTCAGCGATCATTCGGTCGCAAATAGTTGGGAAGACTAGCTACAATGCAGGCACAAGAATGACAACGGACAATTTACAGGTGATATAGTAAACTTGCGACAATTCAAGCCAAAAAAAAGCAGAGTATAGACGCACGGGCATGGGAGGGAAATTGGTTGTGTATGTGATTGCGTGTTCGGTGGGTGAATGCACTACTGGAGTAAGAACCGAAACTGGAAGGGAACAAGGCTCATTTCAAGTCGTAAGTGTAGCAAAAAAAAAAGTAGCCAAAAAGGCTGCAACATAAAGCCAAAGAGAGCAACCCAATGAGAATGAGAAGTATGCATGCCCAAGGCGATTTACGTACTGTATGGGTGTATGTGTATGTATAAGTACTGCGACCGAATGACAATAGAGAAAGTATCAAGAGCAAGCAAAATGGACGTGTGCGTAACGAGTGGGCAAAAGCCCACTGTTGACACCCACCACATTATGCGTGATCATGTCTGTCAATAATACACGGCCTGTGCAGGAGCTGAACCACCGACGCGGGGATCAGCGTTGTACGCATCGTACTCGACAAACTGCGGCGGGTACGCGTAGCCCTCGGGTCCGCCATACCCATAGTATGGCGGCTGGTGATACGCCGGGTATCCCATCACGGCCGGCGGGGCAGGCGTGGCCTCTGGTGGCGGGCTGGGATAAAACTCGTGTGGGGCAGGTGTCGCGGCAATGGATGGGATAAAAGCAGGTGCAGAGGCACTCGCGCGCAATGCCAAAGGCCGCGAGGTATGCGTCTGAGTGTGTGCGGATATGAGACGTGAGTCTTCTAAAGTAGAAGTCCCGTCAGGCCTGCGGATCTCGATCCGCGAACTTTGTCGAGGTGGAGCGAAAAGCGACGGATCTGGTGAGGCATGCGGCCGGTGCTGCACGTGCGAATGCAGGTGTGGGAATGGCATCATATATACCGGCGTATGAACCTGTGGTGCTGGGGGTAGATACAGTGGCCGACCGGTTGAGAGCTCATAAGGCATGCCATTTGCATCCAGGGCAACGCCGGGGGGGAGTGGGTGTGCTGACACGGGACCATATGGGTACGTTGAGGTATAGGAAGATGCGGATGCTGAGACAGGTTGCGTAAAAGTCGTTTGAAGATGCGGGGGCGGAGAGCGCCAGAGGAGCCCGCCCTCGGGCGCGGTAGTAGAATGCGAGATGGGTGCAGGTGCAGACGGTGACACGATTGTGCTGGATGTGCTGGCAGTGGGATTAGTTTGTGCGGTAATAGGTGTAGGGAGAGGGATAACAGTTGGAGGAGGCGGTTCGCGCAACTTGAATGGGTCTTCAGCAGGGGGTTCCGAGGTTACGAAAGATTGCTGATCCTCGGTCTCCTCACTGAGTTGAGGCGGGGACGCTGGAGTGATCATCGATGAGACAACGGGAGAAGGTGTTGGTGGAGGGATTGATTCCATCGATGGGTGAGCAGCTACCTCTTCTGGAGAAGACGCAGGGGTAGGTGAAGGAAGCGAGGAAACCGCAGCTGGCGTGGGAGTGCTCTCGGCGGGTTCAGGCTTGGGTTTACTCCGAGGCAAGGACACGGTGAATACGAGTTCAGTATCCTTACCCACCGGATCACGCAGGGGGGTCGAGGGACGAGGTTGTGAAGGTTGTACTGGGGCCTGCACAACAACCCCCGAGCACGTTCCAGGGAGTTTGACACGATACGAAGGACCCTGACCAGGTCGAGGTCGGTGAGCGGCATCCGAATACAGGAACGAGTCGTTGTGCTTTGTCCATGGGCGCTCCGGTTTGACGAGGAACCAAGTACGGGAAGCCATCGGGGACGGCGACTCGGTTGAACGTGTGGTGCCAGGGTGGGGGGAAAGCCGGCCCCTTCCGAAGCCTCGCCCCCGTGGAGCAAAGCCAAGTCGTGAACCACGATTGTTGTTATTGGACCTTTGGGGCGGGTCTTGCCGCAGCAAGCGCTGTTCTTCACGGCGCTTCAACTCTTCAAAACCATCGTGTGTCCATGGGCGATCCACTGGTGGCACTTCCCCGTGTGGCGAGGGTGGTGCTTCACCAACCGAATGCCCATCGTTGCCTGCATTCGTATCTCCACGCCCCCGCCCGCGTCCACGTGGACCGAAAGGACGTCCTCGGGCGCCACCCTGCCAACGTCCACGCCACCAGCCAGAGAGACTGCGCAAATTCTTATCCAGTAAACGATCGTCGTGGCCCCAAAACTCGCCCACAGTGGGAACGTAGGAGGGGTCGTTCTCTAATCGCTCTTGATATGCTTGCCGCACCGTTTGCCCACGGCGCTGGGGTGCTGCTGGCGTGGATGGAGTCTTCGGTTCAGGGTGTGAGGTCGGGGAGACGAGAGGTTCGGACGATGGGTCGGATGGGGGAGAAGGTACCGCAGGTTCAGACGAGGGACGACGAACCGTCGGGCGCTTCGACTTGGGAGTCTTGCGTTGCACAGGGGCGCGAGGGGTCTTGCCATGGATAACACTTGCGTCGAGGTCGGCGAAGTCGATGACAGGAAGGTCAGTGGTACCATTAGTCATTTCATCCGTGACCATCTCAGACCAGTTCGCCGACGCGGCGAGCAATGGTGCATGGTCGTCACCATCCTTGCTCCCGTTGATGGCAGGTGGCGTGGTACTAGGGCTGAGTAAAGTAGCATGACCATCTTGGGGCACGTCCTCAGAGGCAGGCTCTGTCTCCGAATCTGTCTCTGAATCGCCGGAGGATGAGTGGTCGTCTTCATCGGTGTCTGAATCTGATCTCTCCTCGCGCTCAATCTCGTCATCGGTATGATAACCATTTGCCCTTCCTCTCCTCCTAGTAGTACGAGGCTTGCGTGGTGATTGACGGTGGACGGAAGACGTGGTCGGCTTTGTGGGATTCAGGGTAGCAGGCATTCTAGAAAGTCCAAAGCATGAGCAGAACTGCGCAGAGAAGAAAAAAAAGGGGGGGAAGGAAAAGGATATACCAGATGATGAGTTGGCCAAACAGAGTGATGAGGGAGTAGGACAAGATGTATTTTAAGGATGAGAGGTATAGGAGAGATT
>QFFA01001531.1:0-18293 GCA_003316565.1 Russula foetens
GCAAAGGCATGATCATACGAGGGATGACGCGATGTTGTGTAGTAAATCGGTTGGAGCGGTCGTCGGGCATATATTTATGAGCCTGTCTGGTGGGATTGGTTCTCAGTATGCCCAATGCCGCACTTGTCTATCACCGTTATGCGAATATGACATTGTCATGCAGCATGTTCTTCCAAGGATGTTTTAGTCCTGAGTACAGAGTAACCAACGTCCTATGAGTCTGTCGCTATTGAAACGTCAAAAGTCGAGTCGTGGGGATCCATAAAGCCATCCGTCTTTGCACATTGACACACAAGCCATGCAGCCCACGGTACAACCCTTCTATGCAGTCAGCGTGGTTCAATCCCTTGGGCAGACATCCACTCGTGTCGCGTGAAGGGTTGACAATCTGTCATGCCGTTCGAAAACCTAGAGGCTAGAGCGGCGCTCTGAGCTATGCGTGGCGCAAGTGCAAAAGCCATAGATTAAAGGTAGAGACAGTACAGGTAATTGTAGCTGCCTTTGCGCTACGTGTCACAGCTCGGTCCTCTCTAGATCTGGTGCCCCGAGCCTACGCGCGCGTCTTCTAGCGATGGCGGCCAGGTCACATAAAGGGTGGACGATACTAACGAGAGCTTCTCATGATGGACAGTCTTGAAGAGAATGCAAAGGATGATGGTATCTATTACACGCATGGGGTGCGGAGCGCTGGTGATGTACAACGAGTAGAGGACAGTGATTAATGATAACACGACAAAATGACAGGTGTGATGACTCCTCTTTCAGCTGAGAAAACACTTGATTCTTCCCTTCCCTTGACGTACATGCCCTCTAGTGGCACGCTCTCCATGCCCTTCTCTCCCTGCTTAAACCATTGTACCAGCGCGCCCGCCCGCCTCAACCGCAGGTGCGGACGCATCCTTGGTCCCAATCGAAATGTGTAGTCGTTCGCGGAGTTCGTGATCGAGCTGCGACACGAACGCGGCGCCCTCCTGCCCTGCGTCCTCGGGATCATCCATGCACAGATTCACGACCGTCGCCGCCATGATACGCTCGTTCGCCACCACATTCCCCATACGCGCGCAGAACATCGGAGGTGCGGCCAGCGCATGCAGCGCGGCGCAGCGTTCCCACAGTACTACACTCTCCGGGGCCCGATCCTGCTGCTTGTGTTCCTTACCGTGCACGATCGCCACGTGTGGGGGGCGCTTGACGCGACCCTGTGCTCCCTTCGGCGTCTTGAGCGACTCCCAGAAATCGCGCAGGGGCATGCCTCGCTCCTGGTGACGCGAGATCTGCGCGTCGAGCGCGTCCACGAGATCGGCCTCTGGGAGGAGGCCGAAGTAACGAGGCTTGGGATGCGCCTTGGCCGCCGCCTGCTTGGCCTGCTTCGTGCCCGTAGTGCGGGCTTGTACGCGCGCGCCTTGGCGAGCGCAACGCCGACACGTTCCAGGTCGGGGCGGGGCTGGACTGGCACGCGCACGCCATCGCGTGCGAGGGTTTGTTCGAAATCTTCGCTTATATCCATCTCGCCTCGCCGTCATTGAGCGGCTCGGTGATCCGCAGGATCTGCCACAGGACGTCCTCATGCGATTTGGCGTCCGCATCTCCGTGGAGGGTCTGATGATTCGCGCCGCGCGCGAGAATACGGACCGCGCACGTGCAGTGGATCTCTGCGGATGGTCGATCGAGGGACCAGTTGAGGGCGAGGAGGCGGACGGGAGGATGCATGACCATGGTGGCGTCCCTCAGGTCTTCACGGTGCTTGCAGAGATGGCTATTCCTGTGATTTCCCTGAGCTGCTCTCATCAAAAGAACGATAAATCGGAACACGTACTTATCAGCGGTCTCTTGACATTTTGAATAAGCAGGCACTGGTTTCTTCGCTCAAACGTCATCGCTCTGAGTGTGCCCAAAGCC
This sequence comes from Russula foetens, assembly GCA_003316565.1. Lineage (NCBI taxonomy): Eukaryota > Fungi > Basidiomycota > Agaricomycetes > Russulales > Russulaceae > Russula > Russula foetens. The sequence goes on from QFFA01001531.1 coordinate 1,900, forward strand.
GAAAAGCTCTGCAAGGGCCACCAACACCAAGATTGAAGTTTTGCGTTGATGGAAATCGAATTGAGCCTACGACGCTGGGCAGTAGGAGAGTGAACGCACCGACGCCTGGAACCGCAATAGGCATTAGGATAATTTTACCATTCGTTCTGTCGGATGTATGGCTAACTTCCTCCTCGGTCTCGGCATTCTTCTTAGAGTATCCCTCAAAGAGCTTCGGGTGATTGTTGATCTCCCGCCGAACCCACTCGACGTAAAATTTCGTCTCGGGACGCTGTATCTTGTTCTTCGGAAGCTTCGCGCTCTCGCACCGCGACAAGAGCGACTTGGTGATCTCGCGCCAGTTGCAGTACATCATGTACGATTCGACGAACTTGATCTTGAAAAAGAAAAAGATGAGTCGGGCGCGTAGGGTGACGCGTCGGTGCGTGCTTCTCCGTCCGTGGGTGGAGTGCGGACGACGAAGCCCTCGAGTGCCTCGCCGATTCACTTGTCGCTGTGGCAGATCTCCTCCGCAAATTCCCTGACTTCGGGAATGGACGATAACGCGTGAGACAGGGTGACGACGAATCCCCATTCGCGTGCGAACGCGTCAACGACGGCAGTTGACTGGGTCTTGAAATGCCTAGAGCAGTCGTTGAGGCCATGTAGGTGTCAGCCCGTTTTCTCGGCGGAGTAGGGAAGGACATGTTCTTAGAAGCTGTCATCGCAGAGCTGCGAGCAGGTCGTAAAGACACAATCAAAGCATGAGAACCGGTGACTCACCTCGGCTACCGCGGTCCAATTCTTCCCCCATAATGCCATCGCGTGCTGTTCCTGAGTCTTCCCCAATTGCTCGAGATGATACTAGTCATAACGCAGCCAGCATTCACCGGCTTGAGCGTGGCTCTCAGGAACGCCCTGGACAGGCCCTACAGAATGTTTTGAGGTAACAAGAAGATTTGATGGAGAGAGGGCAGCGATGAAGATGATACATCCGTTAGACTTGAGTGTAAGAGTGTATGGTGGCGTTGCGTGAGATTCCAGAGACGACTACTGGCAAAAGGAAGGAAGCGTCAGAGAGAGACTGAGCGACGGTGGGCGCAAGAGGATGAAAGCGTACCGTTGTCCATGGGACCTCTCCGATGTTAAAGAACTTGTCGTAGCCCCTTGCAACGATTCGATGTCGCGCTCGGCCGTCCTTCTCCTCCGCCTTGTCCTCCTTAACGGAGAAAAGGCCCCGCGCGAGAGTAAGGAAGGGCGACGGGATGTCGTTATCCTCCAGCTCTCGACCGTAATTTCAGGGCATCGAAAGGGCGGAATACTGGACCGGCTTGACGAGTTTGGGCGATTTTTTGTAGACAGAGTGGATGTCGGCGATGGGCTGTGAGTCGTCCTGCGAGAACGGCTTAGGTGCCATCGCGAGGAGAGGGTGCTGAAGCGAGATTGAAGGACTTGGGTATGAGATCGTAAGGCAAATCAGAGAACAATTGAGGGGAAAGTGGGAAACGAGAATGTGAGTAAAAAAATTCTTCTTATTCGTAGACAATAACAAGCCAGTCAGTTATATACAAGCCATGCACCTGTAAACTACGAAAGGGGAGGACCAAAGATGTCGAAACTAAACGGAAACGTACGATCAGATCGGGAAAACGAGGAACACAGGATATGTCTATGGATGAAAGGAGATCATAGGTGAGGGAGAAGCTGAAAGGGAAACGGGGCGCGAGGGGAGCACAGGACGAGTAGATGTCGTCACGAGGTCGGAAGATGGTGAACTGAGATCGCGTCGGGAGGGAGGAAAAAGGATTCGTGGTTGGCTTGATAGTGTTTTGAGTTTGGGAGACGGTGTCTGCCGATTCACATGATGCATGATCTGCACCTGCTGCACAGTCCGTCGCTAAAACACACCGCATCAATCGTCTCCTGTAAGTTACCGTGAATACAGGCGCTCTGCTTATCATGAAAGCATGGCCTGCGGCGAATCGCGCCATTATCGCGTAGCTTTTGCGCTTCATCATTGGTCACACGGGTCGACACGTGGCTTTTGCGCATCCCCAGGAATGGCATTCACTGACCGCCTTGTGACCCTCGAAGCAATAACAATGGACTACCTGGTCTAATGGGTCTCCGTTATCGTCGCTTTTGCCTCGTGAAAGCGCACCTGTCTTCACAGCTAGGGTAAAACATCCTGATCTGCAGCGAACTACGGAGTAAAAGGGAACTGGACAGCTGGGGTCTAAGACCGAGCATCATAGAAATGGAGACGGAATCGGTTACGAGCACCTTCACCACAGTCCCCGTAATCCAAAGGGACCTCAGCATCGACACTTCACCCTCTCCAATTAACATGTTCTCTACGTCCTCCCCTCCGCTGCTTCAAGCAGGTGTGTACCATTGCCATCATTCATTGTCCTCTTCTGAAATTCTCATTGGCGTAGACAAACCTTCCCCGAATGCACACAACAGCAGAGTTCACCCACACCCGAGTCTCTCTATGGACTTGGTTGAGGATATCAAGGGAATGTATCGTCTCTTGGACCTTATCAGTGAATCCGGAAGCAATAACTGTCGTAATGAACATTTATAGGATCGAGTAATCACGGACTGATTCCTTTTCTCTTTAGTTGATAAAATCGTCATCGCAGCCGATTCCCTCAAACGCTTCATAAATGCGATGCGTCCTGGGACATTTACGGCTCTCACAAAAATTGACTTCAAGAACCTGGGTGGCGTCACAATCAAGCCTATCGGCATATACGGATCAAAGGTCGAAATTGTACGCTTTTTGCGGTCCCTCAACTCAATTGATGAGGACGTGTGCGTGATTTTCGTTCCGTCTTTATATCTATTTGAATACGAAGGCTCGCAGTGCTCGCTTTCTACTTCTGCCAACTGAGCATGACAGTGTCAGGCCGGCTCTATCGTCCGGTCTGTATGTCATAGCTCCCACGCATACGAGCACCCCTCAGGATCACTATTATGTCATATATTGGCCGGAGGACTCGACATGGGACGACTCAGCGGCTCCCTCAGTTTGCCGGAATAGAGTCATGTTTATGCGGTGAGGAACTGCGGACCATCCTATGCTCTTGATCCGTCTCATGCTTAAGACCAGTTATCTCACGAAAGTATGCGATCAAGTGATTGCGCTGTTATCAGCGGAGCATTCCGCTTCCATAGTCTGGGACGATGACTATGATGATACTGAATCCATTGACATGGACTTTGCCGACGAGGACAGATTATTCGCATATAAGGTCCGAAGACATGGGCAAGAAACGACCGTAGCGTCACGCCCCGGTTTTCAGGTGATGCTTTCATCTATCAACCTCAACTGATGCTAACCCATCAAAGATCAATTCAGGCTACATTTCACGTGGCGCACCTCCTGCCGACTCCACTGTTGATCCTTCGATATTTTTTCCTACCCTTCTTCATGGGGAAGTTGCTCAAGGATTCTGGACAGCCTCCTATGTACCGTCCAAGAGTCGACCTAAGATACTCTATCAGCACCCATGCAGCAAACTATACCTGAAGCAGCTGCTGTAGGTACTCCTCATATCTACAGGACGCAATGCTCATATCCTCTTAGCGAAAAACACTCAGTAGTCTTATCAGAGTACCTTAAGGATACGGCTGTTCAGATCCTCGTCGACGAGGTAATCTCGGATACCTTCCCGAAGCAATGTGATGAGTGGCGTTCTGCGATGACGGATACTCGCAAGTCATTTCAGGAAGAAATTAGGAAGAGGCAAGGGATAGCCTGTCAAGAACTCAGCAGCCAGGAGACTTCTTTACGACGTGCTCTTCTGGATGCGGTTATCGACGACGTCATAAAGCTCTTTCCGTGCGTCCTCTCGCAGCTCTCTGGACACAGCACAGCGTGCTAAGGTTGATTTCTCGCCTAGTTCAATTGAACGTGATGAACTCCTGTCTAATGTGCGAGTCGACCTTGATCCTGACATGAATCGTGAGATCTCACGTAGGCAATTCAATAAGCATTTCTTTATCCAGCTAATTATATTCCCTCAGACCGTATGCGGGTCGATGATCTACGTCAGTTGTACAATGGCTTTGACTCCCTCTATCGGAGCCATGTTGAGGACGCCAACTTTGGTGTGGTGAAAGGACCCGAATTCAAATTCTTGAAGGAACGTCTAACCTTCGTGCGCCATCTCCTGAAGGAACATCGAGATCTTTCCTCCAAAAAGCGCACAGAACTCATTCAAACACTACTCTCCGAGGATGATATTCGCCATGCTAAACAAGTAATTTCCAAGTCCGACAAAAATAAAGCAGCCAGAAGACCGTCTTTGATCTCGAGGTTCACAGCTGTTGCATCTTGGCCAAAGGGTGCAGACGAGGAGTCTCTGCGAAAGGAAATGAAGAAGATTGCAGATAGCATCTCTGACGCTGATTTTCTCCTTGAACTGAAGGGCATAGAAGATGAAGATTTAAAAGCGCAGACTCTGGAGGCCGTAGATCTTGCCCATGCCCAGTTATCACTTTCAATCGGTGAAACAGTGAAAAATATGACCCATGCTGTGTTACAGATGCAGCAGGATGAACGCAAAAAAGGTATACAGCAGCAGATCGAGGTCTTACAAGCGGAGATGCTACATGAGGCGCTCGTCAATTTCATCCGGGATGTCAATAAGCACTCTTCTGGGCGGAGAACCTCGTGAGTTTGATGTTCCTATAAGGGATTTTGACTAATTACAGCACGTAGAGAGGTACACATTGACGACGTTCAACGGGGAGGGATAGGCGATGGTTCCTTGTCATCGGGCACGTTTTTGATTTACGTACTCTGCGATCTTCACCACTGATGTGTCCGGGACTAAAGACTACAAAGTCACTGCTAGCATCGTCGTACTTGAGGAACCTAAACTCGAGTTTCGGGTCTACCTCATGGATCTGGCGGGCGACGACAGACATAACATGCAGTCAAATCCCAAGCACGTACCCAATCCTATTGTAAGCGACAAACGCTCGGGGGGGTTTCATCTACCACTTGGCCTCCGTATCGTGTACGCGTCTAATTTCGTCAAGTTGCTCGTCGTCCATTTATTTACCCGCGGAATCGTTGTCAGCTTTCACAGGCTCCTCGGGAATGAAAGGCTGCTTCTTGTTCTTGCTGATCAGGACAAGCACGCCGTCTATCTCGAGCGGCTAGCAGAAATGAATGCAGCCATACAGCGACCGAGGCCGATTAAAACTCTCAACCATAACAAGATAGGTGAAGAGTTGTTGTTCGCATATGACGAGGCGAAGCGAACATTGGCCGTGTGGGCTTCGGCGAAAGTTTGTCTATTTCTTTTTGTCAGTGTAGAGGACAGGTCCTGATTTCCTGTGTCATTTCCAAAGACAAAGCTTTACGTATTCGTGTTCGATAAAACATTTCGGAAGATTCAAAGTCAGGCGTCTTCCACTAGTCTAGCTCTCTGGTACGACCACAAAGCCATCTCAATCGTACAACTCTGTTTCGTATGTGGAAGAGACGAAGTAGCGTTGGTTGACTCCAACGCACAGGTTAAGATCTTTTCCTTCGTCACACAGCAAATCAGGTAAGTCGGTGTTTTCCCATCTCATGCCACTTGTCAATCACTAACTTGGATGCTTGGTACTAGACCTGCATCGTTGCAACTCCCAGTTCTCCCCAGTGCCGTATATTCATCCCCTGACGGGTCCTTCTTCCTTGCTCTTCAGGTTCAAGGCTCGCAACGGTCCCTCACTGCATATCGTTGGGAAACCTTTGGCTCTGCTAATGGGATATCCTTACAACTTCCGACATCACCACTCGATGGCGCCGTTGTGACGTCGATGGGTAATCGAGGACACGCCTTTCTTCTCACCCTTGATGCCGACGCGCAATGCGTACACTCCGTGGCAATCGACATCATAAGCAAGGTTACCGGATTCACACTCCGGGAAAAGGGCAGCAAATACGCATCAAAACATCGCGCAGGCCGCACGCAGCACAATAGCTTACTTGATTGTCACAAGGAAGTCTGGACACGGTTCCCTGTTCTCCCTTCTGTAGAGCGCCGGGATATCACGTCCTTGAGTCACCGACGCCCGAGAAGCTTGACGTTCATCACCGAGAACCCCAGACGGCCGTTCGCTTCTTATTTATTCGATCTCATCCAGGGATTTGTAAGAGAGACCAGGAAGCCGACCGGCGATGAGCTCTGCAGTATCAAGGTGTCTGCTACAGATTTCGAATCATTCCGGGATAAGACCGTTCTTGATCCCAGCTTGGGTGTATCTCAACGCCATCTTGGGGACTGGCTTGTCGACGTCCTTTGCCTCATTCCCATTCATATCGCCGTTTGTCGCGGGGGTAGATTTATTCCCTTGGTAGATGGAGATATCTCCGCCGAACGGGAGGGGTCTCTTCGCGGCGCAGACATTAACCAGATTGTGGACAAGCTGTCCTTCGGATGGTATGAGTCCATTTTCCGGTCCTATATGTCCGCGAAGGTATAGATTACAGCATTAGTTAGTCTTATAACCTCCGAGTCATTACTAACTATCCATTGCTTACTTAGCCGGTGAAAGTTGTATCATCGTTAGGCCCTCGGGCTGTGGGGAAGAGCTTCTTGTTGGATCATCTTGTGGGTACATCATTTGGGGAGAGTACTATGCGGACGACGGGTATGCTCTTGTCACTTGTGTTGCCACAGCACTGATGTAGCACATCCAGATGGCGTATGGATGTCGGTGACGCCCACTGACGAAGAGCTGATTGTGGCACTCGACTTCGAAGGTCAGGCTGACCTCTTCTTGGCCTTCTTGTCCTGTCTTGGCTAATGACGCTATAATAATCCAGGCTTGGACAGCGTTAAAAGGTCACTTCAAGAAAACACGTTCCTTATCCTATTTAGCACGGCAATATCTAATCTCGTACGTCGGTAATACTTTGGAAACACAGCCGGTCCTGAGACGGGTGAAATAGGTCCTTTTCCGTAACAACTTTACATTGGGTCAGGATATCGGCGGGCTCTTTAAATCGTTCCAGTCTAGCGCGTCTATCATGAACCCGGCAGCAAATCCATCTCTTTTCCAATCGATGCTTATCATCATCATCAAGGTATGTACTCAAACGTCCCACAGATACGATCTCACGTGACTTCTTGTCAGGACGTGCTTGATTCGGACAAAGCTGGGATCGCCCGCGAGTACGGATTTACGACGTCTATATTTTGTCTCCCACTAAAGTTGTGGCTCGTAGGTTTTATCTCAAGTTACAGAAGATCGGCGAAAGAGAGCAAGGCACCGACTTCATCTCGCGTCTGCACCGCGGGAAGGTCGACATCATACCATGGCCTGTGATCCAAACGAAAGAATTCTACAGACTATTCACGATTCTCAAAGGGCAACTTGACCGTCAAAAGATCTCCCACGCGACCGCCGGAGAATTCCTTCATACGATCAAAACACTTATGGCGAAGATCATGGTATGCCGCCTTTTTTTCGTTGCGGACACCACTGTTCTCAGTGTCTACATGCAGACAAACGACTGGGGAGCCATTTCTCGTCTGTCATACTATGTTTTTTCTTTGACTCTTTGAAGTTTATTCTATGACAGACACCATGGTCAAACACCGTGCCAAAACACTCTCTACGCTCCTATGGATGGCCCTCTCTACGGGCTTCGCTGAGACCGAGCCTCAGCTCGTACCCCTGAAGGTTCCGTAACTTATCAATTCGGAATATAAAGTCCCAGTCTCTGACGAAGTTCACAGGACATAGACGCAGACCTAATACTGGAAAACTATGACACTACGGCAAGATTTGCCATATCCGATGGAGTCCCTGTTTCAAAGCACAACATCGAGATGCGTCTCACAGCGTTATTGGGGTCTTGGAGCCCAATAATGCGACGGCAATCCATCCCTGACTCGGAATGGGTAGCAGATCTCATATCACACATCGACGCATTAGTTGGCTTGCGCGTCAATCACGTGCGATCATGGTTAAGCTGTAATTTGCGAAGGTTCGAAGGGGATGCAGTCGTGGAGGATATACGCCGAAGATTTGACGACATGGTCGTCGAGTTGAAGATGAATGTCCAACTCTGCCGCGCCGAATGTGCTTCGTGCAATCTCCTCTGCATCCGTAGTCGGCTCCACGAGGGCGAACATTGCTGTAGTACAAATCACAAGTGCATGCATATTTGTGGGTTTTGTGAAGATGACCCAAAACCATGCGGTACACGGTACGTCACCTCATCTCTGTCCGTTCTTGCTACTGAGGAAGGCACAGCGCCGGGCATGCTTGGAATCACATGTACGTGAAATAGATGACTAGGTAATGAATGTTGCCTTCTCACCTTCATGCAGTTGCTCTGTCCCTGTACACCGGTGCGGAGAACCTTGCAAACTATTCGGAAGGAGGGGTTGCATGGATCACTGTACAAAGGTAAATAAAGACAGTTATTTACTTATTGTAACTGGCAGGTCTTTACGTACCCATAGGACCTGGGGCATGCCGGAGATGATCACACGTGCTCCGCGCCAGTTCATACGTGTGGCGAGGTATGGACCACTCTTCAATAGCCACGGCCTCTTTTCTCAACTGCGTGAGTGTTTTAGCCCTGCGCCCTCCAAGAAATGGTGCTGCCGGGTGGAAAGACCTACTCTTGTAAGGAACATTGTAGTATCCCCATGTAGGTTTACCTTTTTACATCCCACTGTCTCAACCGGTTACACTCATGTCTACAGTGATCAAGTGCATGACACTCATTCGTGCAACACAAGGATCTGCCCGTCGACGTGTGAACTTTGCAAGAGGGGTTGTGATGGGCCTCACTTGCATGGGCTCACTCCAGGAATTCATCACCTATGCGGGTTAGTGCGTTCCCTAGTTCAAAAAATGATTTTTTTAAAGCATCGTAACGAACAGAAAAACGCACTTGTGCTCAGAACTATGCTCAGGTCCGGGAATCTGTCGAATTGACCAATTACCACAATCAAACCAGGCAACCTTCACCGGCAGACATGAAACGTTCCAATATACCAAGGTGATTCGTTCCTTTATTGTCATCCACTGCGCTTTTCTAATCATTTTCCCTGTTTTAAAGTATACACAAGGTTTGCCGGGTGTCAAACATGCTCGCATCGTACTCACCATGAACAAGGTTTAAAACAGTCGCAGTGCGCTAAGGTTATTCCGCAAGGACAGACGTCACATGAAGGGTCGCACATCAATAGCGAGGACACCCATACCTGTGAAGTTTGGTATGTGATTCAAGGGGAACTATCTCTCAGAATGCTCACACGGTATAGCTGCGAGAGCTGTGGCTATTTCTGCACTCTCCCCCTGGGTAAGGTGCCGCTCCACAAACTGCAGTCGACGCTGATGGTTGCCATTCTCTATTTAAAGGCCACTCCCAGCAACATGAAACCAGCCATGGATCCATGACGCAGACCCGCTGGGCAGTTGACGGACCAGATGGAACAGCCCTCGAGCTGGGGGGCCGCAAGTTCTCCTCTAATGACGAAGGAGGGCCGATGATGTGTAATTTTGTTTGCGCGTCGATGGGCAGGCACGCCCATATCGATTACTGCCCCACGGAAAAGGGTGGTCGTTGCGACGATGCAGAGGCCCAGCACATCAACGAAAGGATAACTCCAGATCCGAACAGACCCAAGGACTACATCACTCATGGTCTCCACTGGCGTAGAATGGGTGCGTCGGCAGATCTCCTCTCACACTCAGCAGAGCTCAAGAGTTGTCTTTAGGCTTCAAAGGTGGCTGCCGCCGCACTTCCTTCGTTCTGTTTAGCACTGAGGTTTATGACCAGACCCATACACCCGCGACCAGCAGGAGACTTTTGAAAAATGGTGCGTCATCCCTCTTGGACATTAATAACATTTACTCACAAGTAATCTAGCGATGCCATGTGCCCTGGTGTGTCGTGGGGTCGTAGGTGGCTGGCTGTCAGTTGCTAAAACTGCATATCATCTAGGGCCCGAACACGTGGGGACAGCAGCTGGTACAGGACAGCCGTCTTATTGTACTCTTCCCATGTTCCATCCCCTTAGGGACCCTAACAACCCCGTAAATGGCCTTGGCTATATTTCCTTCGATGGGCATCAGTTCAAATGCGACAACCCCGCCGTGCTGCAAGCTTTCCATGTGTAAGACTCTTCGTGTCATATCATTCGAAGATCTAATACTATGTAACATATAGTATATTCATCATTGACAGGTCAAATCGTGCATTGGATGAGCGTCTGTGGCATCTCATAATCGTGTTCTTAGGTCTGGATCGATGTCTTTGAACGACCGCCGTCCGCTGTCTGGTGCACGAATGACCGACCTAATACGGCAATCCGCGGACAACAGGCTTGGTGCAGTTTATTCGGCACTATATGGCTTTTGGTCTTCCCGCTATGATACCGTGGCGGCGGACCGACAGGCTATTGGACTGAGGCGCGACGCATATAGCGTTATTCTTTTCAATGAGGCAACTACGCATGTTCTAACAAATGATCTCACGAGTACTCCGGATCAACTGCTCGGCACCGTCCTTCGTCACCAGGCTGGTGGTGGAACGAATTTTACGGAAGCTCTCCAGACAGGTCGAAAAGTGATGGAACGAAACTGGAGTACAGAGAGGTTCGTAACCTTCTATCTAGCTATTGTGAAATTAATCTATTTCGACATTTCTGCAACTAAGGGCGCCGGTCATGATCTTCTTGTCTGACGGTGAAGGCCAAGTATCTGACATTGACGTCCAAGGTCTTTGTCTTACGGCAGTTCAGCTTGGGTGCGTCGTTTTCTTCCAGAGAGAGCTGGTTACTGACCTTTTTCCAAGAATGCCTCTATCATTCCATACCGTCTCCTTCGGTCCAGACGCTTCATCGCATACGCTCCGCAGGATGGCAGAACTGGCTCTTGAAATCCAGAATAGTGCTCGTGATCCTCTGAAGCCTCCAACTGTATCGATGCCTTCCTCTTTCTCTGTCGCCCTCGATTCGGTGAGAAAACACATGTTGAGCAATGTTCCCGTAAGAATTCCCTAATATGTTGACCACCTAGGTCCGGCTTGCGGAGACATTCGTGGGCATTGCGGAGTCACTGAGGAAACCACGAGGCTCACTGATGCGTTAAGCGCTTCGCGCCATCGTCCGCTTTGTCAGATATTTCAGCCGTTAGTGATTGTTTCTGCGTAGAAGATTGTATGTTATGGTATTGCTGTTTCTCATGATCCATTCGTAAAGATTTTGTTTGATGCAGGATGGAGGCGGCGTTGAATCAAACCATACCTATCACCGCGACGACATAAGACGGGCTGAGATCGACACCGAGTACTGTAATACATTAAGCGAGCTTGGGCTATGCGGCTCTCGTGTCACGAAACTCGGCTACTCAAAGGCAGGTTGGTCAAATGGGGTGGTCCTTTGTGCGAAGACAAGTGGCTACGCAAAGGCTTCAAGTATAGTAAGACAAAGTACGCAGGTGAACACCAACAAATAAATACTAGTGTAGAATCTCACGAGCGTAGAGTGATTGGTGAATGGTGATAGCACAACATAGACGGTAGAGGTTTACATCGGGAACGAGTTGCAAACTACCGTCGCAAAAAAAAAACGGGCGTTTTCGCGACTGGTAGTGGTCAGTATGGAGTCGGCAAGTTGGAATAAGTCCCAGTGACTTTTGCCACTGAGAGACCCTGGGTTTCACTCGGGCACCTCGAAAAGACTACATGTATTCCTATAGTGGTTTGATGTTGCCTCATTTATCTCTCCGGACGAGGCTGATTTCACGATGAGTTCACCGCAGAGGTAACAGAAGTGCCTGGCGAAACGAAGCCATTGTCAGGCGTACGGTGATCAGCGATGGTGAAGTGCCTGGGACTCACGTGTTGCATGCGGGGGTGATACACTGTCGACGAGGCGTCAATGCGTCAACGGCAGTACTAACCAGCCTGACTCAATCATATTGACGTACCGTCATGTGGTTGCACCCCGACGTTTTCTGGATCGGGGTTTTGCATGCTAAAGAGAAGGGGGGGTTAAGAGCGAAGACGAGAACGTGCTGGTAGGGACTCACTCGGACAATACTTCCATCCTTGTGCCTTCACCAGATGGTCTAGTTCCGACGTACCATCGCACGAGTGCCTCGGCCCGTTGAAGTCGATTGACTGTTGACAATGTTTACACCACATGTGATCGCAGTCCGGGAGCGGACACTCAATCACGCTAGCGTCATCGTGTTCGTCTCTGGCTACGAACATTGACCGTTGGCACCTGTTCGGACAATTAGTACAAGAAGTAAGGGGGTGAACCAGGCGGACGTACATTCTGCAGTGCAGGAGAATAGAGAAAGCGACCATTTCCATCTCCGTCCATATGGTAAATTGCTCATCGGTGAGTCCGAGTTCTAGGGCTAGCGACTGAGAAACCTCTGAGGAAAGGTCACGTGAGGGATCCCTGCTAGTGAGATCTGGATACGACACGCACCGCCAGTTTCGTCCTTTCCCTTCCCCTTGCTCGCAGTACAGGTAGGACAGAGTACAGGAAATCTATGCTCTTCGAGGCACGCGGCAATATGTCTGCGAAGGCATTCACGGCAAAAGGTATGTCCACAGGAATCAATGCGGGCGATTGAATCCATAGGCACATCGTCCATACATATACTGCACTCAAACAAGGGTTGGGTGAAGTTGACAAGCTCAGCGCGTTGTAACGAGAGAGAGCGGTCTTCTTCGTCAAACGCACGCTGCAGGCGCGTTGCATACTGCATACTGTCCATTTCTGACGGCGCCGTGGCGTGGAGTGAATGTGGCTTCATGGACGTGATGGACGGTGGATAACTGTCAGTAGGTCCAAAGTTTAGGTCTGGGGACAGCGAAATCACTAAAGACAAGTCACATGAGAAGAGAACGGGACCATCTACAAGACTTCAAGTGACACGTACCGTTGGCGTTTTCCTTTCCTTTTCCTTTAGCCGCACTACAAGCGGGACAGTGTAGAGGAAATCCATGCTCTTCGAGGCATGCGGCAACGTATCCGCGAAGGCATTCATGGCAAAAGGCATGTCCACAGGAATCAACGAGGGCGATTGAATCCAGAACCAAATCGTCCAGACATATACTGCACTCAAACGAATTGAAGTTGCCAGTGGCAAAAAGCTCAGCGCGTTGTAGTGAGATAGCGCATTCTTCGTCGTCAAACTCACGCTGCAGGCGCATTGCATACTGCATACTGTCCATTTCTGACGGCGCCGTGGCGTGCGGTGAATGTGGCTTCATGGTCGGTGGATAACTGTCGGCAGGTCCAAAGTTTAGGTCTGGGGACTGCGAAATAACTAAGGACAAGTCACATGGGATGATCAGAAGAGAACGGGACCATCTGCATACATCAAGTGACACGTACCGCTAGCGTTTTCCTTTCCTTTGCCTTTAGCCGCAATACAAGCGGGACAGTGTAGAGGGAATCCACGCTCTTCGAGGCATGCGGTAACGTATTCGCGAAGGCATTCATGACAAAAGGTATGTCCACAGGAATCAAAGAGGGCGATTGAATCCATAGGCACATCGTCCAGACATATACTGCACTCAAACAAGCGTTGGAAGTCGACAAGCTCAGGCTGCTCAGCGCGTTGTAGTGGGAGAGCGCAGTCTTCGTCGTCAAACTCATGCTGCAGGCGCATGTCATCCAGTAAACTGACAATTTCTGACGGCTCCGTGGCGTGCAGTGAATGTGGTTTCATGGACGGTGGATAACTGTCAGCAGGTCCAAAATTTGGGTCTGGCGATGGGGACCGCGAAATCACTAGGACAAGTCACGTGAGAAGAAAACGGGACCATATGTATACTCAAGTGACACGTACTGCTGGCGCTTTCCTTTACTTCAAGTTTGCCTTTGGCCACAGTACAAGCGGGACAGTGAATAGGAAAAATAAGCTCGTCCACGCGCGCGGAGATGTGTTCGTGGAGGCATTGTCGGCAAAATGTATGTCCACAAGAGTTGACGTGGACGATGGAACCCACAGGAATGCTATCCATACAGATACAACACTCCTATGAAAAAGTCTCAATCAAATAGGCTCGCATACTGCGGGTAATGACCAACCTCATCTGGCTTCTCGACGGACTTGACCTTTCTCAAAAGCACGCCAAAGCTAGATAGTACACCTTGGTATGAGGTTCTAGAACTTGCATACACCGCATCCGCAAGCACTTCAAGCAAGCGCTCACGGACGACACGCGAGGTGGACTGTGAATTGAGAACATCTTCTAAAGTGTCCAGGAACTCGGGTTTTGCGCATTGACACAAGAAAAGCTCAGAGGAGTATAATAGCATATCAGCCCAAAGCTATATGATCAAAGTTAGACTAAAACTATTAGTACTGGGCGATAAGCGTACACTTGTCGCCGAGAATTGTTGCGAGGCATCCCCGTATCTGGAATTGGATTCAATTTGAGATTAATCAAGACGGAAAATTCGGCGGGAGCGCACGTGAGCACTCTACGAAGGGCTTCCGTCGCTTCTTTAGCGCTCGCTTCACTAGCTGATGCCCGTTCACAGATAGAGAGAAGCATCTCCCTGTCTTCGGACGGAGTCGTGGTGAAGCACACTTGGACAAAGGATTTAGAACGAAGGGTAAGCAATGGGCGAGGTGAAGGAAAATACCGATCATCGTAACGAGGTCATCTCGTTGGTCTCTTGTGTCGCGCATATCATGGACGTACGCATCACACCACTGGATGCCCTTGTCGTCGGATGAGCGGTTGGGGCCATTCCCGGGGACGAAAATAAGTTTCGGGGTTGATTCACAGGTGGGTTGGTAGCGCAAAAGAGGTGATGGAAAGTCATACCTCCGAATAGTTGGCGCGCTTGGCGGAGTCCGGACCTCGAGAGGCCTTCAGCAATACCGCGGTAGCTTTGGCGAAAATTGTGGATGACTTGAACATCAGGAAGAAAGGATCAGGGCTGGGGGACGAATGATATGTGAATCAAGAGAGGAGAAAGAAGGCATTTGAGATTACTAGTACGCCTGCCAGTGGGCGTAAAGGAGGTGCCAATGATCGATAATTAGACGAGCGCTAACAACCATCGTCTAAAAGATGTACCGTATCGAGTTTGAAACCTTCCTCCCTGCGACTGATCAAATCTATGGATCCTTAACATCTTAACATTTAACATGACCTGCAAGCTCAAGCTGGCATCGGGTCAGCTGTGAACACTCTGTGAACGTGATAGAGTACACGTGTCGGTGGCAAGGCTATTCGGCATATGCCGTGACCGCGAGAAGAAATCTGCACTGTCCACTCACCATCACCGTGACACGCCGCCTTCACATACATTATCATCAACCAGTCCTTATGCACTGTTCTGCCTTAACCCCCCTAAACCTTACCCTCTTACTCTGTTGGGTTTCCTTCAGGTGACATCACGCTGCACTTTATTTTCACCAGCCACTGAGTCGCTTTGCTTATCATGTGACGGAGTTGGTCTTTCCGTCGGCCCGATGGTGTAAAATTAGCCCGCGAAACCGCGACCGAAGGAAATCTAGATGACCCACCTGCCACACCTTCTTTGGCGTTCCTAAGCAAGGCTGCTTTGTTATACGAAGGAAGAGAAAATTGGGACGAGTGAGGAAAACGGAATTGTGCCAATCGAGACAGAGCCAGCATGAGGCTACAGTCAGTGAGGACTCAGGTTGTGAGGCACGGACGATAGTCGAAAGTTGCCTGCATCCATTTTTGATTTACGGTCTAAGTTGTACTCGGGTCCATTTCGCTGGATCCAACCTTGCCTTGCCAGGGGTGCTACTGTAAGATGCCTTGAAAACGAGCCCCGTAGGCCATTTCAACGGCCTCGAACCCACGCTCATGATCTGTTGTTGTGTGTGCTGCACCGCCGACCACGTGACGTCACCCTAACCCCGGGCCGTTCTTCTTCGTCCTGCGCACCTAACTCGCCTGCCCACACCCTCGTTCGCCTTGCTTCCAACCCCTTCCACCCCATTGCTACACGATCTACCCCTTCCAATTCGCAGTCAAGCTCACTTGCTCGTCACTCCCCAATTCCTGCCGCCGAAGAGTCGCGGATCGCCCACATCGCATCGGCCGACGTCAAAAGCTTGAAAGACCGCTGCTCAACGTAGCCCACGTCGCTCTTAGGAAGGGGCTTTACTGCAAACATGTTCTCTCAAGTCTTCCTATCCCTTCTTGCTTTAGACGTTTTGGCTCTCGGGATGACACCTTCCATTTCGCCTTAGACTTCTGCCAGCCAGCGAACCTCACCGCACCCTTGTCACTCTCGTGCTCGCTGTCGAGTGCTTGACAACGATTCAATAAACCTTTTCGCATTTCGGACACCGCTATTTGTCACTACGACGCCGTGCGGCCTGTCACCTGCAGTACTATCTTTCGAGTCCGTCTCTTTCATCCCCCC
>QFFA01001531.1:18299-48784 GCA_003316565.1 Russula foetens
CCCCCCCCCCCCCTCTAGCTCATTTTGCGCATAGGATACCTGTCTCGTACTCACGGTCTCAGCCCTGCGTATAAAAAACCGCGCGCCTGGCCTCGTCAATGTACTTCGCTGTTTCTCTCGCCGCCCTCGCTCGCCTTAGACGACTGCCTCACGTTTCGCCATTGACTACCGACTCATGCCCCGCTGCCGGCGACCGCTACACGCCTCACCATCGACAAGCACTCAATTTTACCACTTACTGCTCCTCGTCTCGCGTCTCTCGCCTATGCTTCCCTCTTGTGCGTCCTCGCTCGTTCGGGATCGCGGCCTCTCATCCTCAAGGACTACGATTCACAAGCTTTGATTTACCTGCAATGCTACACTACCATTGAATTTTTGGTGCCAGGTAATATGAACACGGGCGGTTTATTCGGTCCAAACGCACGAGGTGCGGCACATGTTGAGCCTTACAGGTAGGGCGCACGTCAAAAGAGATTGGCACATGATCTCGTGGATGAAAATATGGAATGCACGTAATTAATATATACGAATGATGATTGACGATTGGTGAGACGATAAAGAGCCATTCCCGGCGGACATTGGTTTGAGTTACAAAGACTATGTATGGTTCTTCATGAAATAGTGAAGATTGATACGAAAAGTTTGGATTTGAATAGTCCCGTTGACTTCGGAAGCAAAATCCATCAAAACCTATTCCACTTCCCATTTTCGCTGATGACCCCTGAAATGAGGCCAATAATGCACAAAGTGGAGAATAGGACAATGGCGCAAGGCCAGGGACCTTCACTACTGGTTGATGGCAGCAGTCAGGGCGGAATCTCTATGTTTCAATAGCTCTGGTTTTCGCCCAGACACGCGAAAAGCTTACTACCTATTGTTAAAATTCGGGAGTCGAGCCCGTTCGGCGGCTTGCGGGCAAGTGGAGGTTGAGCTACACTCAGTAACATGTGAAATACCTCTTATTTCCTTCCTGTTTCCCTACGACTTGAAATAGTATGAGTACATTGTACTGGCGTCGATGCACCGGAATATACTCTGTCCTCGATCGCTTTCCTAAACTACAAAAATTCAACTTCGACACTTGCATTTCTTCGCATTGTTGTAAATTGTTGTCGCCTCCACGTCCGAGATGTATTGGAAGCCACCACAAGCGTAGCAGAATTGACTGATGGAAAACGCCGTTCGTCAGACGTGCGATGATTGACCATCTAGGACTCTAGGACTTACGTGTTGCATTGAGGAGTGCGACACTGCGGTCAAGTGGTCAACGGCAGTGGAAGACGTGTTGTCAAACATTTGACGTACCGACATGTGATTACATCCCGATATTTTCTCGATCGGTGCCTTGCACGCTAATGAAAGTGAAAAAAAATATTATATTGAAGGTGAAAAATGGACAATGTGCAGATGCGAACTCACCCGGACAATACTTCCACCCATTCTCCTTCATCAGCTGGTCTAGTTCTGCTGTACCGTCGCACGAGTGTTTCGATACACCAAAGCCAACTGACTGTTCACACTTCTTGCACCATCTGTGGTCGCATTTTGGCAGCGGACAAGTGATCGTCTTTGCTTTCTCGTGTTCGTCTCTTGCCACGAACATGGACCGCTGGCACCTGTCCCGATCATTGGTACAAGAAGAGGGGGAAAGTACGGCTGACGTACTTTCGGCAGTGTACGAGGACGGCGAGCGGGACCATTTCCATCTCTGTCCAGATGTTGAGTTGCTCTTCACTGACTCCGAGGTCTAAGGCTAGGGTCTGCGAAACCTCTAG
Organism: Russula foetens; assembly: GCA_003316565.1. Classification (NCBI taxonomy): domain Eukaryota; kingdom Fungi; phylum Basidiomycota; class Agaricomycetes; order Russulales; family Russulaceae; genus Russula; species Russula foetens. The sequence continues at coordinate 20,075 of QFFA01001531.1, forward strand.
GAGAAGTCAAGTCCGAAGCCTATGTGATAATCTGCGCACAAGAGACACCTACCGCCAGCTTTCCGCTTTCCCTTGCATTCGTCCGCAGTACAAGTGGGACAGAGGATAGGAAATTTACGCTCTTCAAGGCGCGCTTTAACGTGCCCACGGAGACACTCGCGGCAAAAGGTGTGTCCACAAGAATCAATGCGGGCGATCGAGTCCACTGGCATCTCATCCATACATATACAGCACTCAAACACCTTTTTTTTGCCTTTGGTCGCAGTACAAGCAGGACAGAGGATAGGAAAACTATGCCTGTCAAGGTGAGCCGTGACCTGCCCACGTAGGCATTCATAGCAATAGACATGTCCACACGAGGCATTGCGGGAGATTGAATCCATAAGTATATTCTTCAGACATATACTGCATCTGAATGGTTGCTTTTTCCAGCCAAACGCGTACAACACACGCATAGTATACGAGTCACTGTTGTTATCCGGCGGCACCGCGGCCTGGCCTGATTGCGGGTGCTTGGACATAGAACAAGAAGTAGGGCCGATTTCGGTACTTCGCTGTGGTGAAGGGTCGTTTCCCATGGAATAGTCAGGATTTAAGGGCATACCCTGTAAAAAAATCCCTTGATTTGAAGTAAGTCACGAAAGCGGGTAAAGACCAACCTGATCTGGCTTCCCAGCGGGTTTGACTTTCCTCCAAAGCATGCCAAAGCCAGATATATTTTTATATGACGTTCTAGAGGTTGCATATGCCGCACCTGCGAGCACATCAAGCAGGCGCTCGCAAACAGCAGGTGAGGTACGCCGTGAATTGAGAACATCTTCAAGGGTGTTCAAAAACTCGCTTTTTGCACATTGAGACACGAAGAGCTCAGATGTGTTCAGTAACATAAAAGCCCAAAGCTACATGATCGAACTTAGAAGCATTTAATTGGCGATGGCTAGGAAGCGCACCCTCGTCGCTGAGAGTTGTTGTGGGACATTGTCGTGTCTAAAATTGGGGTCAAATTGAGGAAGCAGGGCAGGGGCAGTCGGCGGGAACACACTTGAACACACTACTGAGTGCCTCCGTCGCCTCCTTGGCACTCGCTTCGGTAGCTGACGCTCGTTCGCAGATACAGATAAGCAAACCCCAGTCTTCTGACGGATTTACGGTCAAGAGCCCTGAGTAGAGAAGTTAGAACGAAGAATTGTGGCAAATGAGAGCAGGCAAAGCAATACCGATCATCTCCAGGAGGCCATGTTGCCCATCTTGATTATCGGAGACACCGCGGCAGTGAGTATTAGTAGACTTGTGGGATGTGAGATAGACATCGAGGGAAAGCGTTCCCAGTAATGTAGATACGGGTCGCGGTGAACTCACAGGTGGGTTGGCCAAAAAAGGGGTGATGTACTACTTACCTTTGAAGACTTCGCGGAACCCAGATCAAGAACAACCTTCAACAATGCCGTGGTAGCTTTAGTGAGTTTGTACCTGGCAATTGTGAATAAGTTTCCCATAGGAGAGAAGGGGTGGTGACGAGGTGCGAATGAAAGGAGAAAGGGAAGAGGGGATACCTGGGGATTAAGAGTCGAGGAGGAATGTCCTAAACAGTTTGGCCGCTCCTCCTGTCACCCTCCTGAATGGTTGTAGTGTGTTCAGGAGTGCTAGATGCCGACATTTGTCGAAAGGTCGAAAGATAAGGATTCATGGCCCACTGATGAAGATTCCCTGACTACAAGCAGGTCGTGAGGTAACGAAGGGAAGCACCTCGAACGATGACAGTGCCGTCAGTTATTACTGTTCTAGCGGCACATGTCAGGGATGGAGCTGGCATCGTTTCGGCTCGGCTTCGGAAAATTGCGAAACGGGCCTTCGGCGCCGTCAACAATGTGTTCGGGTTCGGTCAAAATAATGAGATATGTACAAATACAGAAGGGAAACCTCGTAGTACTGGTGATCTGAGGAAGTAAAACTACACCGAATTGGTCTCGAAAGGGCCCTACAAGCTTGCGCCCTTACAATTGACCGAGAGCGGAAAGTACATTAAAATAAGTACGAGTAGAAAAGGGTGGCACAGTAATATCCAAGATACTATGCATTGCTAGGAGTTCTAAGCCCAGTAAGGCAGTCGTCAAACCTGAGTTCTGTCCGCAACACAAGAAATAAAAAACTACAGAGGTAGTATACTGTAATCCCGTGGATATCAAATGGCTTTGTCAACAGAATATGAGATGGTACTTTCCGTCGCTATGGAGGTCTGTACGAAAGTTTCAATGGTACCGTTGACCTCAGTCATTGAGAGACATACGGTTTCACTAGAGCAACTGGAAAAGGGTGCAGTTTCCCGCAAAGTGGCTTGATATCGCCTGATTTATCACATAGCCTAGGCTGGACCTCACGATGAGACCGCCACAGCCATAGCAGAAGTGACTGGACAAAGCATCAGATATTATGGCAACAATGGCAAAAGGTCCCAGGACGTACGTATTACACGAAGGAACCTTGCACTGCAGAGGACGAAGAATCAGCGGTAGCCCTGGCCTTTCTCTGTTATACTATACTAACGTACCGTCATGTGGTTACAGCCAGATTCTTTCTGGATCGGCGTCTTGCATGCTAAAAAAGAAAGAACTGAGAGTAAAGTGGCAACGTAGTGAGGTAGACTCACTCGGGCAGTACTTCCATCCCTGCTGCTTCATCAGAAGGTCCAGTTCTGCCGTACCATCGCACGTGTGTTTCGGCCCACCAAAGTCGATTGACTGTTGACACTGTTTGCACCATGCGTGATGGCAGTCCGGAAGGGGACAGACGATGGTGTTGGTCTCTTCATGTTCGTCTCTGGCCACGAACATCGACCGCTGGCACCTGTTCCACCGTTGACACAGGAAGTGGGAGGTAAACACCGCAGACGTACTTTCTGCAGTGTAGGAGAATGGAGAACGAAGCCATTTCCATTTCCGTCCAGATTCTGGATTGCTCGTCGGTGAGTCCGAGGTTTAAGGCCAGCGACTGCGAAACCTCTGAAGGGAAGCCATGGGGCAGAGTCAGGAGCCACCGCAACGACCATCTGCAGGCGACACGTACCCCCAGCTTTCTTGCTTCCCATGCCCCTCTTTGCAGTGCAAGTGGGACAGAGTATAGGAAATCTATGCTCTTCAAGGCGCGCTGCGATGTGTCCGCGGAGGCATTCGCGACAAAAGGTATGTCCACAGGTATCAATGCGGGCGAATGAATCCGCGGGCATCTTGTCCATGCATATACTGCACTCAAACAATTGTTTAGCAGTGGTGGAAAGTTCGCTGCGTAGAGCTGAGAGAGCGCGGGCTTCCTCATCAAACTCGCGTAGTAGGCGCATACCATGTAAAACATTTTCTACATCCTCCGGCGCTGGATGTGACGTTGGGTGCACAGGCGGATGATAGGGAGGTAGACGACATGGGGTGCTTCGCTGTGTGGGAAGGGGCCTTATCGCGTTATCTGTCCTGATGCGGAGTTGCTTGTTGATGTATCCGAGGTTTCGCGCTGGAGACTGCGAACCCCCTGAGGAGAATTAACATGATGAGCCACCGCAGGGTCCGTATCTGCGGGCGTCACATACCACCTTGCGTACCACCGGCTTTCTCCTTGTGTTTGGTTGCCTTACAAGCGGGGCAGAGGATAATAAACTCATACTCGTCAAAGAGCGCGCCCACGTGTCCACGAGAATCGGGATGTGCGATCGAATCCACGGGAATCCCCTCCAAACATATACAGCACTCAAACGTTGACCGGTTGCGGTTGGTACTCCCAGTGCTTTGTTCTGAGAGAGCGCGGTCGTCCTCATCAGACCCATGCTGGAATCGCGTACTTCCTATATCTGGCGGCACAGAAGATTGAACATGAGGTGATTGTGGGTGCATCAGCGGATGACGAGGAGTAGGGTTGTCTGCAGTGCTTCGCCAGGGTGAAGGGGGATTGACCATAGAAACGTCTGCACCGAAAGGCACACACTGGAAAAAAAAATCTCTCAATATCGAAAAAACCCGCCGCATACGCGGGGGAGAGACCAACCTCATCTAGCTTCACAACGGGTTTGATGGTTCTCCAGAGCATGCGAATTCTATATTGACGTTCATACGACGCTCCATGGCTTGCACGTGCTGCATCATCGATCACGACACGCAGGCTCTCGCGAACAAAGGGTGGGGTGCGCTGCGAAGTAAACACGTCCTGCAGGGTATCCAGCACTTTGCTTTCTGTGCATTGATGTACAAAAAGCTCAGATGAGTTCACTAACATGACAGCCCAAAGCTGCATGATCGAAGTTAGACGCATGAGGGGCAGGGGTAGGAAGCAGGGGTAGGAAGCGCACCGCTGCAGCTGAAAGTTGTTGCAGGCCATTGCCGTACCTGGAATTGAAAGTAAATTGAGGTAGAATGGCGAGAAAGATCGGCGGGAGCGTACTCGAGCTGTCCACGAAGGGCCTCTGTCGCTTCCCTGGCATTCGCTTCGGTAGCTGATGCTCGTCTGCAGACATCGAGAACCATCGCCCAATCCTCTGACGACGTCGAGGTTAAGTGCTCTAGGGCAGAAGATTGAAAATCGAAGGGTGGCGGTGAGGGAATGGAGGAGAAAATTACCGATCATTCTCATAAGGTCATGTCGTCCATCTTCCTTCTCTTCTGACCAAATAGGACCTGGGCATGGTGGGTGTACTACGGTGTCATCATCGTAGAGGAGGAAAGGTGTGACTTCGAGGTTGGGGCGCTGGGACAGGAACCGGAGGTTGAGGGCACTGAAGATGCTTGCCACTGGATTACCACTGCGACGATCCTTGTTACGTTCTCGGGTGTCCTTGTGTGACGAGTAGACAGGGTTGATCCCCAGGAAGTCCCCAGGGACAAAGGTACGGTTCGCGGTGAATTCACAGGCAGGTTGACGGCTGGAAACAGATGACGTGCTGCCGTACCTCTGAAGGGTTGGAGAAAGCCAGGCCAGGAGGAGCCTCCCGCGATGTTGTGGTCACTTTAGCGAGTGTGAGCTTGACATTTGTGAATAATTTCTGCATGGGAGATAAGTGGTGGGGATAAAGGGCGAATGAGATGTATGGAAGGGGAGAGGAGAATGGGGAAGGAAGGGGTACAAGGCTAGACGTGGGATCGCACCTGAACACTAAGAGGCTGAGGAGGGCTGGCAGGATCAGGGCCCTACAACACTCGGGCTCCTATACACGCCAGGCTGAGGGCACGAGGAGGCGCAGCGACGACCCAGACATGAGGCGAGCACGAGTGTGGTATCACCGGTCCCCTGAGGGCATATACGTTTTCGAGCGTAGGCATAGTATTTTTTACAGGCACGGCTCAAGGGTCCTTGCCAGCTGAGTGACCTTGAGAGTTGACGGTGCTGTAGAGGGTATGAGTGGTGGAAGAAAAGGTAAAAGAACGTGAACGTTGATTCAAGGTGGAAGGGTAAGGCAGCCCACTGAGCTGGATCAAGGTGAAAAGCCTTTTGGATGACCGTGATGAGCATCTGCTGCTGAACTTTCTCCCTTTCCGTCCGTTCGCATTCGTGGTAAACAGACACGACAAACACAAACAAAAAATGGGGGGGACGGGTTTACCCGCGCCGCCGTGCTGGCACCCCTCAACCCACTGCAAGGATTTTCACTTAAGTACTGTAATCAATGTGCTGTCCGACAAAAAAAAAACTCGGAAGTGCGACGGGACGATATGTGATTTATCACACGGTAATTTTAGGTTCTAGTGGGACAGTCTCGGAGCCGCCAGGCTCAGCAGCAGCCGCTATTGTTTGCCCATCAAAACTGACTAGGGGTAGGTTATACGTTACGTTCAATTAACCAAGTGTCCAGAAGGGTCTGTGCCACCCTTCTGGACATCCTGCGTGGCACGGCACGTCCGAGTGCCATCAAGCTCTCAGCGAGGTAAGCATGTGAGTCCGGAACCCCAAAAATACAATACATTATCTCATGGATTTAACAAGGCTTTTGTTCACACATGATATAGATACAGATCTACCCCGGATATGAGTTCTAACTCTCCGTCGCTAGACTGCGGGTCTTCGCAAATAATGGGGTTGGTACGAAGCGCTTGACAGTCCGATTACTTCGGTAGTTCGGCGACTAAGCAACTTCTGGGTAATGGAAAAGTTCGCAGTTACTCGCATAGTGGCTCGATATCGCCTGCTTTATTTCTTGACCTAGGCCTGACTTCACGATAAGTTCACCACATCGGTAGCAGAAGTGACTGGATAAATATTCCCGGTCAGAGAAGATGAACACAATATCGAAGGTTATAAGACCTACGTATTGCAGGCAGGAGTCATGCACTGTAGATGTTCAAGGCGTCAGCGGTAGTGCTGACCTATCTCGATTAAACTAACATACCGTCATGTGGTTACATCCAGATTCTTTCTGGATCGGCGTCTTGCATGCTACAGGAATATGAGAATGAAGACGGTGATGTGCTGTGCGGACTCACACGGACAGTACTTCCATCCTTGTTGCTTCATCAGATGGTTGAGCTCCGACGTGCCATCGCACGAGTGCTTCGGCCCGTCAAAGTCGATCGACTGCTGACACTGTTTGCACCATGCGTGGTTGCAGTCAGGGAGCGGACAAGCGATGACAGAGGCCTCTTCGTGTTCGTCTCGCGCCACAAACATCGACCGCTGGCACCTGTTCCGGCCATTGGCCCAGGAAAAACGATGGTGAACACGGAAGACGTACTTTCTACAGTGGAGGAGCACGGAAAATACGACCATTTCCATCTCCGTCCATATAACGAATTGCTCGTCGGTAAGCCCGAGGTTTAGGGCTAGTGACTGTGAAACCTCTGCGGGAGGTCACGTGATGAAGGTGGACCCGGACCGAGCGGTACGTACCGCCGGCTTTCTCCTTTCCCTTGCCTTTGTTCGCAGTGTTCGCAGTACAAGTGGGACAGATTACCGGAAATCTATGCTCGTCTATTCGTGCGCTGACGTGTCCGCGGAGACATTCGCGGCAGAAGGTATGTCCACAGGACTCAATGCGGGCGATTGAATCCATGGGCACCTCTTCCATACATATACTGCATTTGAACAGGCGCTGGGCGGAACTGGCAAGTTGGGTGCGTTGTACCGAGAGAGCGCGATCTTCGTCATCATACTCGCGCTGCAGGCGCATGGCATACGCAAAACCATCATCGCGATTAACGGGTGGGGTAGGTGGGTTGCCGTGGCGACCAAATGTGCGATCGAATCCTGAGCCAGCGAAAGAAGATGCGAAGTTAGAAGTGGACGTAGAGGACGAGGTAGACGCCTTAAAGGAAGACGAATGATACGAAAAGCGCGTCGACGACGATGGAGAAGAGGGTTGTCTTGGCGGCGTGGAAGGGCGGTAGTTTCTGGAGTTAGACGCAGATTCGAGTTGTTGAATGCGCCTCTCTTGCTGTCGATTCCGCACTTGCGCCTCCTTGTTTTCAATCTCCAAGCGTTGCTGTTCGCTTTTTAACAGATCGTTCTGTGATCGCAAATCGGCAAGCTCTGCTTGCATGGATAACTGAGCCAGGCTGGACTCGAGAACCGCTTGCCATAATGTCGGCGTGGACATCTCGACGCCGTACGGTACGAATACGTGCCCACTGTAATTTCCTAGGAGCTGTGCCTGCCATTGAAGGAAACTGTCCCGAAGGTCGACGGTGGGAAGGAGCTCGGTAAGCCGGCGGGCAGTGCCTTCGATCGAGGGGCTGATCATCATCCCCGCGCCATTGGGATAGGATGGACGCGGGTGAGAGTCGAAAATGATGAAGACAGTTCGGCTCTTGAGTCGTAGTTTCAAGCAAGCGATGATTTCAGGAGGGCGAGTAATAATAGCAACTGCGGATGAGTCGATGTTGCACAGGTCCCTTGATAAGAGGATCTCTGTTAGTTACTGCGTTAAAGTCGCGATGCCGTGTCCTCACGTGAGTAAGGTTTTGAACTCTGAGACCCCAGGCTGGCCGTACGAGGTCGTCTTTAGCTTCAAGGTCTTCTCAAACAATGGAACGCGACAGATATCTTCGACGTCTAGGTGGAGGTTACTGGACCACGATGCGCATATAGCGGTGGTTTCCTACGGAAATAAGGCTGTGTTCGGGTAGGGGGTTTTACGATGCTCGTACCTCGGCGCACTCGCGAGCTAATACGGCCTGAAGAAGAGCTGCGTCTTGCAGACCGCCTTGTTCGATGGAGAAGGCGACCCTCGCGAAATTCAACGCTGCGAGTCCGCAAGCCGAAGCACCGATTCCGTCTCGACTGTACTGGCCCGTGCCTCCATAAGAAACGACATGTTCGGCGCCGTCCGCCAAAACGCTGTGGGCCATGGCTTTTGTATCCGTTTCGAGGGATCGTTTTTGGGGACGACTGTGGTAGAGATGTGTCGGCTTGAGGGAGGACGTTGATGCCATTGACAGTGGTGGTCAACGAGAAGAGGGATCAAGGACGAGGGGCTACTACCGGTACTACCAGTACTGTAGGTACTACGATAGCAGTGTACCAAACTTTCGGTTTCGGAACGCCGGTGGGCGCAGGGCGTAAAGTTTGGCATACAAAAGCAAAACTAGAGTACGCCGCTCCGGATCGCGCCGCAGTTGCGCTTCAAGTTTGTCATTGGCTATGGGTCGACATGCGGCGATTCTTCTCGCTGCGGATCGCAGTATTCATGGCATGCATGGCATATGACCCCAGTATTTGACAGCCCCCTTTCACAATATTTGTTCTCTCAAGACGCCGTTCACACTTACTACTACTACTAGTATAGTATGATAAAAGCGCTCAGATCTGGATCGGTCCCGTAGTAAACACAAGAAAGGAGAGATGGGACATCCGGCGTCTGGGACCATAAACGATCAATAGAAAAGGGAGACAGGATCAAGCACGGGGAGTCCCCAGGTTTTGCTTCTGATCACAACTTCTCGTAGTCCAAATGGACAGTTCATCTTTCGCTCCGCCTAACATGTTCCCCCGGTCCCCGGGGCATCACTCATCTATGAACACAGACACTCCACCGCCGGGAAATCCTGGTGAGTGCCATTACTGTCATTTGTTATCCTCCTCACCTTTATCCTCATTAATATTGGCATAGACGAAAAAAAATCAAACGCGCTCGGAAAGGACCCTCCTAACAACAGAGCCCCTCCGCCTCTCATCATGGATCTGGCCGAAGAAATCAAGGGCATGTATCGCCTTTTGGACCTCATCAGTGAATCTGGGAGTAATGGCTGCGGTAATGAACATTTTCCAGACGCGCTACCTGTGCGCTAATATTTTTTCACGTAGTCGATAAGGTCATCATCGCTCAGGATTCCCTCAAACGCTTCATCAACACGATACATCCTGGGGCATACGCATCCGTCACTAAAGTTGACTTCAAAGCCCTGGACAATTTCATAATCAGACCTCTCGGCGTATATGGATCCAAGATTGAGATTGTACGCTTGCTGCGATCGCTTAACGCAGTTGGCGAGGACATGTGCGTCAATTTCGTTTTTTTTCCCTCTGACCTGCCTTGGATAACCATGTCCGTAGTGCCCGTTTGCTACTTCAGCCAACTGAGCTTGGTAGTTCCAGGCCAGCTTTATCGTCTGGTCTATATGTCATCGCTACTGGAGAGACGGATCCTACTCTGGAACACCATTATGTCATATATTGGCCTGAGGACTCGACTTGGGACGACTCAGCGGCTTCCTCAGTTTGTCGGAACAGAGTCACGTTTATGCGGTGAGGAACTACAGATCATCCTATTCTCTTGGTCTATCTTATGCTCATACAGGTATCTCACGAAAATATGCGATCAAGTGGTCGCGCTGTTATCAGCGGAGCACACCGCGTCCATAGTCTGGGGAGATGAGGATGAGGATGAGGATGATGGATCAATGGATGTGGACGCTGGTGATTACGACCGACTATTCACCTATGAGGTCGCAAAGCGGAATGAACAGGAAGAGAGCGCATCGTCACGCCCTGGGTTTCAGGTAATCACATCCGCCTTTTCAAACACAAACTCTACCACTGACTTACCAAAGATGAAATCATGCCTCATTTCGAGCCACGTAGCTCCTGCAGACTGTCCCGTGGATCCGTCGATCTTCGTCCCTAGTCTTCTTCATGGGGAAGCTGCCCAAGGATTCTGGACTGCCTCCTATGTTCCGCAGACGACTCGAACTAGCTCTCTCGACTACCGCTCTTGCAACCGGATGTACCTCAGGCGACTGCTGTAGGTACTTATGATTTCTTCGGGACACAGCGCTCATAGCATCTTAGTGAGGAAAATTCCCTAGTCCTATCGGAGTCACTCGAGGAGGAATCCGTTCAAATCCTCGTTGAAGTGGCACTCTCGACTATGTTTCCGAAGCAGTGTGACGAGTGGCACGTTACGAGGATGGATGCCCGCAGGTTTTTCCGTGAAGAAATGGCAAAGAGGCAAGACAAAATCTGTCAAGATCTGAGCAGCCAAGAGTCTTCTTTACGACGTGCTCTTCGGGATGCGGTTGTTGATGACGTAACGAAGCTCTTTCCGTGTGTCTTTATCCGTGGCTCTCCGAGTACAGTATGTTAAGGTGGACCTTCTTAACAGCTCAATTGATCGTGCTCGGCTTTCATCTCATGCGCGGGCTGACAGTGAATCTAATACGAACAATGAGATCACACGTAGGGTATTCGATATTTCGTCTTCACTCAGCTCACCCTATTGCCAGATCTCCCACGGGTCGATGATCTCCGTCAATTGTACCGCGATTTTAATCCCGTCTATAAACGATATATCGAGGATGCCAAGTTCGATGTTGTGAAAGGGCGCGATTTCAAGTTCTTGAAGAGGCGTCTGGCCTTCATTTGTCACCTTCTGAAGGAACATCGGGAAATTGCTCCCAAGAAGCGCGCGGAGCTCGTTAATGCTCTCCTTTCCGAACACGATCTTCGTCACGCCCAAGAAGTAATCAACAAGTCAGAGAAAAATAAGGAACCCGGGAAAACGTCATGGTTCTCGACATTGACATCCATTTTTCCCTGGCCAAAGGTCACGGACGAGGAGTCCCTGCGTAAGGAGATGAACAAGATCGCAAACGACATCTCTGACTCAAACTTTCTCCTCGGACTGAAGGGTATAGAAGATGAGGACTTAAAGGACCCAATCCACCAAGCCGTAACTCTTGCCAGTACTCAGCTGGCGTCGTCGATCGACGCAACAGTGAACAAGTTGACTCATGCCGTGTTGAGGATGCAGCAGGAAGAATGCAAAAAGAGTATACAGCACGAGATCGAAACAGAACAAAGGAAGGTGCTGGATGGTGCCCTCGCGAAGTTCATCCGGGACGTCAATAAGAACTCGGTTGGACGGCGAACTTCGTGAGTGTGTCATTCTTGTCGAGAATAGTAACTAATTGTGTGCAGTGTCTTACACATCCGCGATGTCCAACCGGAGAGGAGAACCTACTGGTCACCGGGTGCGTATGTTTGAGGACTGACTCGGTGATACTCTCAATTGACGTGCCCGGGACAATAAGACTTCAAAGTCACTGGTCACACCGAAGTACTTGATGAGCCCAATCTCGAATTCCGAGTCCACCTCATGGATTTGACGAGCGACGACAAGATGCAGTTAAACCCCAAACACGTACCCAATCCCGTCGTGAGCGATAGACGATCAGGCGTGTTTCACCTACCACTTGGCCATCGTATCGTGTACGTGTCAATTCCGTGAATTCGCTCGTCCGTAGACTTACTCGTGGGATCTTTGATCAGCTTCCACAGGCTCCTCGAGAACGAAAGACTCCTACTTGTTCTTGCCGATCGAGACAAACATGCCATCTATCTGGAGCGTCTGGCAGGGATGGATGCTGCCATACAGCGGGCTAGGCCGATCAAAACTCTCAATCGTGACAAGATGGGCGAAGAAGTGTTGTTCGCATATGATGAGGCGAAGCGAACATTGGCCGTATGCGCTTCAGCGAAAGTATGTGCAATACATGTCCTTGTTCAATTTGGGAGTCTTGACTTGTCGTGTAATCCGCTTAGAGGCAACTGTACGCGTTCGTGTTCGACGAGACCTTCAGGACACTTCAAGGTCAGGGAAGTGCTATCAATCTAGCTCCGTGGTACGGCCAAGCGGATGTGTCGATCTTGCAATTGTCTTCGGTTTGTGGAAGCGACGAGGTGATGTTAGTAGACTCCCGCGCGCAGGTCCGGATCTTTTCCTTCATCACACAGCAAATTAGGTAAGTTGGCGTGTTCTCGTTATCTCAAGGGTTAGATCATTTACCAGATACACTGGCTGGGACGCCTGGTAACTTAATAGACCCGCATCGTTGCAACTCCCGTCGTTACCCAGTGCCGTATATTCGTCCCCAGATGGGTCCTGCCTTCTTGCTCTTCACACGCAGGGCTCGCAGCCATCTCTCACTGCGTACCATTGGGAAACGTTTGGTTCCACGAATGGGATACCCTTGCAAATACCGTCTTTCCCACTCGAGGGTGCTGTCGTGACGTCGATGGTCGCTCGAGGGCGTGTCTTTCTTCTCGCCCTCGATATCGACGCACAATGCGTAAACTCCATCGCCATTGACATCACGCGAAAGGTCACTGAGGTCATATTCCAAGAAAAGGGCGGAAACAACGCGTCAAAGAACGGAGCAGGTCGCACACAGCACAACAATGTACTGGACTGTCACAAGGAAGTCTGGACGCGTTTCCCTGTTCTCCCTGCTGTGAAGCGCCGTACTATCACATCTTTGAGCGAACGTCGCCCGAAGAGCCTAATGTTCATTACTGAGAACCCCACTCTGCCGTTTGCTTCTTATTTCTCTGATCTTATCCAGGGATTCGTGAAAGCGACGAGGAAGCCTACCGGTGAAGAACTTTGTCATATTTACGTTTCCGCCACAGATTTCGAATCGTTCCGTGACCAAATGACTTTTGACGCAAGCTGGAATGTATCACGATATCGTGTTGGGGAGTGGCTCGTCGACCTTCTCTGTCTTATTCCTATCCATATCGCCGTTTGCCGTGAAAATCGCTTCGTTCCCTTGGCAAACGGAGTCATCTCTTCTGAGCTGGAAAGGTCTCTTCTCGGCGCAGACGTCAGCCAGATTGTGGATAAACTCTCATTCGGATGGTACGAATCCATTTTCCAATCATATATGGCCTCCAAGGTATAGCCCCCGCTGTCTGCTGACCTTAGAGCTCGTCATCACTGATGATCTACTGTGTAGCCTGTAAAAGTTGTTTCGTCCATGGGCCAGCAGTCCGTGGGAAAGAGCTTCTCGTTGAACCATCTTGTGGATACGTCATTTGCGGGGAGTGCCATGAGGACTACAGGTATGGCGCGTGCTGATTTGACCTGACACGGGACTAACTTGATGCATACAGAGGGTGTATGGATGTCGGTGACGCCCACCGACGATGAGCTGATCGTAGCCCTTGACTTTGAAGGTCGGGCCGACCTCATCCAAACCTGTCCTAGTTACTGATGATAAAAATATAGGCGTGGACAGTATCGAAAGGTCGGCTCAAGAAGATACCCTTCTCGTTCTATTCAACACGGCAATTTCCAATCTCGTACGCCTGCTGTATTCTGAGAGCGAGCCTCTTCTAATATCCAGTAGGTCCTTTTCCGCAACAACTTTGCTTTTGGTCGGGATATCAGCGGCCTCTTTCAATCTTTCCAGTCCAGTGCTTCTGTCCTAGACCCTACTGCTAACCCATCACTCTTCCAATCTACACTTGTCATTATCATCAAGGTACGTACTCCGCGATGATCATTCGCTATGCCACGTGACACCTGGTCAGGACGTGGTAGAGTCAGACAAAGTAGAGATTGCCCGCGAGTAAGGCTATACGAATGCCATGCTTTGGTTACCCGGATATAATGAGACTCTTAGGTTTTCTCTCAAGTTCCAGAAGATTGTCGCAGAAGAGCAAGATGCCAACTTCATCTCTCGCCTACATGGTGGGAAGTTGGACATCATACCGTGGCCCGTGATAGAATCGAAGGAATTCTACAAACTATTTGCCATCCTCAAGAGGCGACTTGACCTACAAAAAATATCCCATCCGACGGCCGGGGAATTCCTTCATACGATCAAAACACTCATGGCGAAGATTAAGGTTTTGGCTCTTTTTTCGTTGCTTGGACCATTATTCTCAGCATCCACTTGTAGGCAAATGATTGGGGAGCGCTTTCTCGTTTGTCGTTCACTCTTTCCATTTGGCTCTTTGGTTTATTCTCACAACAGAGACCATGGCCGAGCATCGTGCCAAGTCGCTTGCCGCTCTCCTACCGATCGCGCTTGCGACCGGGTTCTCGGAGATTGAGCCTCAGCTTGAGCCTCTGAAGGTTCTATAGCTTATCAATTTGTGGAATGAGGACCAGTCTCTGACTAGTTTTTTAGGACTTTGACACCGACCTCATACTGGAGAGCGATGACACAATGGCAAGATTCGCTATCTCCGAGGGAGAGCCAATTCCACCGGAAAACATCGAGATGCATCTCAAAGCTTTGTTGGAGTCCTGGATCCAGAGCACGCCACGACAACTGATCCCTGATCCGAAGTGGGTCTCAGATCTCGGAAAATGCCTCGACGGATTGGTCGACCTGCGTGTCAATCACGTGCGATCTTGGCTGGATTGCAATTTGGGCAGATTCGAGGGAGGTCACGCAGCCATAGAGGATATACGTAGAAGATTCGACAATATGGTCATCGGGTTAAGGACGAGTGTCCAACTCTGTGGTGCTCAATGTGCCTCGTGCCATCTTCTCTGCATCCGTAGTCGGTTCCACGAGGGCGACCATAATTGTGACACTAGTCACAAGTGTACGTTCGATTGTGAGTTCTGTGAAGACGAACCTCGACTATGCGGTACACGGTATGTTATCTTCACCCTATCCATCCTTGTTGCTGAAGAATACGCAGCGCCGGGCATCCTGGCAAGCATATGTAAGTGGAACAGGTGCTTAGATCATGAATGCTGGCTTCTCACCTTAATGCAGTTGTGTTGTCACCGCCCACCTATGCGGAGAACCTTGCAAGCTATCCGGAAAGCGAGGCTGCTTGGAGGATTGTACGAAAGTTAGTGGAGACAACTGTTTGCCTGACCAGCAGTTGCTTACGTATCCGCAGGTCATGGGACATGCTGAGGAAGATGACCACATGTGTTCTGCCCCAGTTCATATGTGTGGAGAGGTATGGCTCGATCTTCCATCGCGCAGATTTCCTTTCACGATGTGAATCTACTAGCCCTGCGCCCTGCAAGGGATAACGATGCCAGGTGGGAGGTTCTATTCCTGTCAGGAACGTTGCAGTATTCCCAGGTGGGTTTTATCTTTGTACGCTCTACCGCATTAACCAAGTGGCCTCATATCTACAGTGATCAAGTGCATGACACTCATTCCTGCGACACAAGACTTTGTCCCTCGACGTGTGAACTCTGCAAGCGACTTTGTGACGAGCCGCACTTGCACGGGCTTACTCCAGGAACGCATCACCTGTGTGGGTCAGTGCTTTCCCTGATCAAAGGGTTACTGTAGCTGGACATCTTAACGAACAGAGAAACGCACGCATGCTCGGCTCTGTGCTCTGATCAGGGAATCTGTCACATTGAAACGGCGCCTCAGTCCATTCAGGCCACCTTCACTGGCAGACACGAAACGTTCCAGTATACCAAGGTGATTCATTCCTGTACAATCACCCGTCGCCCGTCTACTAAATTTTTTGTTTGTTTAATAGTATACACAAGGTTTGTTGAGTGTTAAACTATCGCGGCGCGTGCTGACATCAAATAAGTGAACAAACGGCTGCAGTGCGTTAAGACCATTCCGCAAGGACGAACGTCACATGAGGGTGCACACACACATAGCAAAGATAGCCGGCCGTTCCACTTCTGTGAAGCTCGGTGTGTTATTTTAGGATAAACTTTGTCTCCTTGAGAATGCTCACACAGTATAGCTGCGAGAGTTGTGGCTATTTCTGTACCTTACCCCTAGGTAAGTACCACCCCAGAGAGTGAGACAGGTGCTGATGGTTATCATGCTTGAAGGCCATCCCCAGCAAGAACACGAGACTAGCCATGGCTCCATGACGCAGACCCGCTGGGCAGTTGACGGACCAGACGGGACCACTCTCGAGTTGGGGGGTCGCAAGTTCTCCTCTAATGACGAGGGAGCACCGATGATGTGTAACCTTGTTTGCACGTCGATGGGCAGACACGCACATATCGATTATTGCCGTACCGGAGAGGGTGGTCCTTGCGATGGCGCAGAGGTCCAACATATCAACGAAAGGATGACGCCAGATCCGAACAAACCCAAGGACGCCATCACACATAGTCTCCATTGGCGTAGGATGGGTACGTTGACTGTCCTCCTCTGACCCCGACTTCAGCTGAATCATTGTCCCTAGGCTTCAAAGGTTACGGTCACCATTTCCTCGCCGAGTTAGGTACTGACGTCTAGGGTTAGATCCATACACCCGCGACGAGCAAACAAATTTTGCGAAATGGTGCGTCGACCTCCTATGCTTCTGAGAAATAAGCGACTAACACATAATCCAGCGATTCTATGTGCCCTGGTGCGTTATGGCGTTGATAGAGTGTTGACGTATAATGGCTGATAACCATACATCTAGGGCCTGAACACGCAGCTGGCACGGGACAGCCATCCTATTGCACGCTGCCCATGTTCCATCCCCTCAAGAACCCTAACGACCCTGTAAATGGCCTTGGCTATATTTCCAATGATGGGCATCAGTTCGAGTGCAACAACCCTGTCGTGATGCAGCAAGCTTTCCATGTGTAAGACTCTTTCATGTATTACCATTCAGACCTTTAATACTATAGCACATATAGCATATTCGTCATTGACAGGTCAGTTTGTATGCTGAAAGATGTGTGCGGGATCTCACGTTTGCGTTTTTAGATCTAGTTCGATGTCTTGTAACGATCGCCATCCTCTGGCTGATGCACCAATGACAAATCAAATACGACAATCTGCCAACAACAGGCTTGGCGCTGTTTATTCGGCGCTGTACAGTTTTTGGTCCTCCCGTCATGCTGCGGTCACGGCGAACCGACAAGCCGCTGGAGCGCGGCGCGACGCATATAGTTTTATCCTTTTCAATGAAAGCACTACGCAAGTCCTAACCAATGATTTCACGAGTACTCCGGATCAACTGCTAGGCACCGTCCTCCGCTACCAGGCTAGTGGGGGTACGAATTTCACGGAAGCCCTCCGAACAGGTCAGACAATGATGGAACAAAACTGGACCACAGAGAGGTTCGCAATATTCTATTCAGCCTTTGTGCAACTCGTTTGTTTTGACATATCAGCCGTTCAGAGCGCCAGTCGTGATCTTCCTGTCTGACGGCGAATGCTCAGTATCCGACGCTTCCATCCAAGACCTTTGTCGTACGGCAGTTCGGCTTGGGTGCGTCACCTTCTTCCCGTGAAAGCCGGTTGCTGACCTTTCTCAAAGAACGCCCCTATCTTTCCACTCCGTCTCTTTTGGTCCGGACACTTCGTCTACTTCCCTCCGTAGGATGGCCAATCTGGCTCTCGGAATCCAGAATAATGCTCCTCGCGATCCTTTGAGACCCCAAGCGGCGTCGGTTGATTCCTCTTTTTCCATCGCCCTCGATACGGTACGAAACCTTGCGGCGTTTCTTCACTGATGACCCCCTAATGTTGAGATGACCTAGGTCCGGCTTGCGGAGACGTTCTTGGGCATTGCAGAGTCTCTGAGAAAGCCACGGGGCTCACTGATGCATTGAATATGGCCTATTTTGTGGGTGTCGAACTGTCCGTCGATGGTTGATTGGTGTAAGAGATTGTATGTTGCTAGTATTCTTGAAGGTCCACACGTAAAATAGCGTTGTCGTGCAGGATGTGGAAGGCGTTGAATGTAAAAATGTTTTGGAACAACGACAATGGCTTTGTGAAGTGATCACGGACATAAGATCGACTTTATTCGAACTTACCTCTGATGCGCCCTGTTCACCATCGTCGACCACAAACCATAGCACAGAACGAACATGAGACTCGGATCCAACGGGCAACTCAGGCCTCTATACCTTCCCTGTGCTGTAGTAGGTTTAAGTCACTTTTACGCTGGGAAGACGATTTAGAACCACGAGGAAACCGACTCGGAGTCTAACGATACTACAACACTAGCCGGTCCACATGTAGGACGGTGATATATCGTGGCCGAAATCATAGGCATGTTCTGCAAACTCCTCATTGACAGTGGAGACGAACGATAAGGCATCCATCATTATCAATAAAAACTGCGTAAATAGTGACACCAGTAGCCGAGATGGCCCCCAGGACCAAAGTGTCCAACGATGGGCCGAAGGCGAAATGAAGAAAGCATCAAGGCGCCTGTGTCTCAAATCAATTGACGCTGTGCTGAAGCTAAGCTCACCAAAAACCGACATGGCGTAGATCAAGAGAACGAGGGGACACCGCTTAGGCTTTGAGAAACGATAGAGTCGAATAATCAGTGCGAATATATCGCGGCTGGCGCAGATACAACGCGCCAGGACAGGAGTGTCTGCACCGGCCTCTTGCGCTGTCAAAAGAAGGTCAGGTAGTTATTCTCAAACCTATTTGCCTTTGGCGGTAGAGACTTTGTCGAGGAAACACGATTCACTGTAGGTGAGTTCAGTTATTTATCTATGCTTCGGGTTCATGAATGAATTGCGAATATTTTGTCTACTATAGAAGGGGTAAAAGAGCTGAAAGACATGACCTCAGGAATCTTGCGGTCGTAATAAAGCACCACCCGAGAAAGGGTTGCACATCCAGGACATCAAAAAGCAAATGGGACGCGGGGCCAGCATGTCAAACCCACTCACCGAGTGGGGCGACGAACTCACTGAGAGCAAAGAAGCCCGGGCCCTGACGTCTCACTAGTTTTGCATACGAACCCTCCAAATCTGCTCCTTGTGAAGCTAATTTTTCCCGTCGAGCCATTTAAGAAACGAGAAGACTACGCTCCAGGCGGCAGTGTGAATTGACTGAATACAAATCCTCATAAGGGTCAAGAGAGCCCAGACGAAGCGCCGTGGACGATCGTGAGCATGGGAAGAGAGGAATGGACGGGCGTATGTGGTGTCCTGAAGTTGGCGCCAAAATCACCACTGCCCGGCCCATCTCCGCGTATCATCTCCAGTAACTGGGAGGTCTCCTGAATCTACATCGGGTTACGTTGGGACGGTCGGGTACCAGGTCAAAAGATACCGCCGTGTCGCGGAAATGGCGGTCGGCCCGGGACATTTTAGCTAGCATAAATTAGATAGAATACAGAGTCAGGACAGCGCGCGATGCGCTGGTTTACCCACAGTAAAATACCTCACATAATCGCACACACACGTACACGCGTCGTCAGAGGCCCTACACAAAGTTCATTACCACTCGCGCGCCTTCGCTGGCAAGACAGTCCTTTTTGCTGAAAACGCTGTGCTGCTACACGCCGAAGTCAAAGCGCGTCACTGTACTTTTGAGGCATGGACGAATAGATTGGGAGGCGGTTAGATGATTAGACTGCGAGACATGTACACGAATGGACCTTGTTTGTTGGGCGGCTCGTAAGTCAAGGCAACCTCCGAATCCGAATCCGAAATTCCGTGCGGTGATCAATGAACTAGCACGTGACTATCAACTTCGGGTCCGTCGAACACTTCATCCTCAGACAGCCTTCTCATCAAGTACTGTAAGTTTACGGCCACGTTGAATGTGGTGCAGTCTATCTTGAATATCGCGCGACTGGAAAACAAATGGGGGACGATTTTGAAGAGTCAAACGCACGCCAGTGCGTCCAAAAACAAAAAAGGGGTGAATTGCCAAGTTCTCTGCCTGCCTCGCGTCCCAATCCCGTAGACCACTACAGTAGTGTTGGAACTGCGTCTTTGTCTAAGGTTCCCATGCTGCAGAAAACAGGTGATGCGTGGTGTGTTTCAGTTGGATGAATTGATAAATCGGACATCATCATGTGTCAGTGGCAGCTCCATCTCTGGTCAATCAATGATCGTGAGGTAAGGCTCACGCCTGGTCACGAAATCACTTGCACAATTAATCTCTGCACTGCACATTCAAGTTGTCTGATCTCCTTCGCCTCTCAAGACCTCCCAACACTGTTGACCATGATCCCTTGCCACATGATCCCTATCGTATGTCTTTTTTCTCCGTTGTTTCCCTCCTCTTGATATGTCTGTGTTGATCACTTTGATTGTTCAACTTGAAGACATACGAGGGCATGCCCAGATTGGCCAGGTGAAGGGAATGGCGATGGCGATGGCGATGGTAATGTATACTGTCATACGTCACAATGTTTCGTCATGGGCATTGTGCCATCATATGCCTTGTTGTGCTCCCTTCTCGCGGCTTGTTTGGTTTCATCTAGCTCCCCTCAAGACTCGATTCCCCTTCATTCTTACTTGATACTTAAATTCCATGTGGTATAAGCATATGTTTACTCTCGATTTGCAGATCTTTGATAGTTATTCGTGGTATACATTGTGTCACGGTCAGATCGCCGTGTGGCCCGTGTCAGAACAAGTCGTCGTTTGTCATCTACTTGTGAGGTTCTTTGGTGAGGCAGTTGCAAGGTCCGTTGTCGTGTGCTACGGCGGGAGAGAGATATTGGCAGAATCGGTAGTCAGGCTTGACTTCTGCAGCAGGGGGCATGTGCGAGTGAGGGCCTAAAGGAGGCACAAGCGAGTGTTGAACTTGGGGGTACCAAGTGTGTGCGCAGCGGTATACGCGCGGGAACTTCACCAGAGGTGGGGAAAAGATCAGTTATTATTGATGTAATTACTGTACATTATTTATACACTTTACTATACAATTTGATGCGTTGAGGCGTACATAACTAAGCGTAGATAAGTGCCATGTGGCACAGGCATGCAGAGTAGCATGCGATATAAGACAAAAGGGGGCGAGGTAGCCCGTATGCGTGTTATCAGTCCGAACGCACGTGTACAGTATCTACAGCAGCTTTATTCCGTATATGGCAATCCGAGCTATTGTAATTGCGACGTGCCTCAGCTAAGCGGTCTGCGGCTGTCGGGGCATCCGGACACGCCTAGAGACACGCGCGTCGGTTACACAGTCTGTGACAGGCGGGGCTTCCGGCACGCTCACACGACGTGACTTTCCGAATAGGGTAATATGGATTATCGGAGCACCTAAGGTGTCTCCGGTCCGGTCCACAGAGGAAACCGGTTACACAACAACAAGTAGACGCATAGGGCGTTCTACTTCAACAGCGAGTACTTAGTGCAAGTGTGCAACTCGAAGACAATGGATGTGTTTCGCTAAGCAACGTCTTGAAGGTGTCCTTAGATTCCTGAAGGCAGGTCACTCGAAGGAAGACAAACGTCTGAATTCCACAAGAGAACGAGCTTAGAGCTCGTCCTATGAAACGCACATGTTTATATACATGGGGCCTCATGGTAAACATGAGGCGAACAAGTCAGAGATAAGAGACATGCGCACAGCGCATGGTGGACGAGTCAGAGATAAGAGACGTAAGTACAGAACGTGCAAACAACATGTTGGGGGCGAGGCAAGACACGAGAGCGGTTATGGGAAAGGGGACTGGAATGGAAAGTGAAAGCGAATGTAAGAGAGAGCGAGTCATGACATCACCCCCTTGTTAAGGTCCTTCAAAACTCGTCCCGCTCGGTACAGATGGTGGATGTGCAGGCCTGGTAGGACCTGTGTTTGTGGCAGTGGGGGACGAAGCATGGCTCAAAACTGACGCAGTTCTCATGTAGGTTGAAGCAGTACTCTTCAAGGTGGCCGCAGGCATGACAGAGGGAGCATGTATGAATCCCGGTGCACCATTCGACCTTATGTCCTGCCTTCCGGCACCACGCGCAGACGTCGGTGGACCTCTTATCGGTCCACACCCACGGATCTTCGATCTTTTGCTTGGCCTGGCGGATTTGCCGGTCGCTGAGGTTGCTGTTGCCCAAGGAGAGGGAGTGGGCAATGGGGCGGCGCACACAGGAGTATGCGTTGGCCTTGGCGAGGCGTCGCATCGAGCGTTGCAGCTCGTACCGATCGTCGGCCAGTTGCGTCCGCAACTCAGCCAGTTCCCGAGCCTGTCAGATGACGAGTGTGGTCTGATGGCATGCGCAGACCACTTCAGCCTTCAGGGAATTGTCTGCTAACCAATCCAGAGCCCAGTCGACGGCCTCGGAGTGGGTTTGATTCTCAGCGAAGAGGTATGCTTGGCAGCGGTCGAAGGAGGGACAAGGAAAGGCGTCCTGTCGGGCATGGAGGGGGCGTGAATGGACCGTGCATCCCCGACCCATCATGGCCAGCAACTCGGGGCTCGTGCTGTTCCAATTGATTTGTACGAAGGGGGCGATCTCCTGGCCGAAGCTGTAGTTAGGGATGTCAAACAGATATCGTACCCCCGGTTCTTCGAAATTCTGCTTCCACCTGGGGCCCGGGTGGACGTTAGGCGATGGCCCCATTGGGGAGGGAGTCCTGGCCTGTTCCTCTTCTTCGCGGCTTTGGAATGCCTCCAGGGCATCGGCTTCTGCGGTGAGGAGGGCGTTTCCAATGCCGTCGTAAGTTTCAGACAGCGTGGGGGAGACGGCATGGAGTCGGTATCTGGGGGTGGTGTCAATAGGTCCATCAGCAAGGAAGGGAGGGGGAGAGAGTGGCATTGGTGGCGCAGGGTCGTAGGGAGTCATGGGCTCAGCATTGGGCCCAGCATAGTCGACGGTGTTGGTGATGACAGTGAGAGGGGGAGGAACAGGAAGGGGAGGCATGGAGACGGCTGACTCGACTTCGGCTTCTTCTTCGTCGTCGTCGGTCGGGGGATACTCAAGCTGTGGCATGGTGGCTGTTAGGATTTCAGCGATGGGGGGAGATATGTCCCCTAGGAGAAGCGGTATGGCAATTGATGGGGTGTTTTGAAGGTTTTGGATTGCATTGGAGATGTCATCTCCTGTCAGATGTGCCCAGTGCGCGATGACTGCGCCATGGGCCATGGCCCAAGAGATGTTGTGCCGGCTCGTCGGTATGAGGGCGTTGACCTGGGCCTGGTAGAAGGCTGCGAGTGCCAAGGCTGGCGAGGGCGAGGGGGAGCAGACTTGGTAGGGTGTGGACGAGGTGCTAGATATGTTGGTTCGATAGAGGAGATAGAGCAGAGCAGAGATCGAGTGGGAGGTGGATGAGGGAGGAGAGTGGGGGTCAGAGGGTCATATTTATGCGATTGCTCATCCAGCCAGGGCGGAGGTTGAAGTGAGAAACTCTGTGAGAAGTTCGGGGGTTTAGGGGCAAGTTTCTTGTTTCCCATGATTGAGAGGTTGCATCCTTCCAGCCAGACTTGGTCACCTTCTTTCATCTCCATTATCTTTCGGTCGTCTCGGCGGTTCTGGATGTGGGTCAGGAGCTGTTGTGCTGTTTGCCTCATTTCCTCCAGCGCCTTTAGGTGCGTTTCTGCTGCTGGTACATTCGCCTCGAGATGTTTGAGTATCACCTGGGGCTTTATTCCCAGAAGGAGCTCGTGGGGGGATCGTCTTGTCACATCGTGCCTCCAGGAATTGTGGGCGAATTCTGCGATGGGAAGGAGTTGGCTCCAGCTGGTGGGTTTACTTGCCGTCCAAGGGCGAAGGTATTGCTCTAGCCAGGTGTTCATGTGTTCCATCTGTCCATCTGTCCTCGGGTGAAAGGCCGTTGAGAGGTTCTGTTGGATTCCTAAGGCCTTGCACATTTCTTTCATGAATGTCGATGTGAATCGGGGGTCTTGATCAGAGATGATTTTTTTGGGGAGTCCGAACCAGGGCACAAGGTGTTTCAGATACTCGTTGGCAACTCCCAGTCCGTCGATCGTCTTGTGACATGGGATGAATTTTGCTGCCTTTGAGCATCCCTGATCCACGATTGTGAGCACAGAGTCGAAGCCTTGTAATTTGGGGAGGTCTGTGATTAGGTCCATTGACACGTATTGGAAAGGGCCCTCTTCGACGTGCGTATCAAAACGTTGCAGAGGGGCCTTCAATCGATGTATATTGGTCTTCGACTCTTGGCAGCGTGCGCATCCCTTGACGTAGTTTTCCACGAAGCTGTGTAATCTGGGCCCCTCGTAGTGTTCTTATATCAGTTCCCAGGTGTTAGCGATGCCTGGGTGCCCTCTGGCAGGGGAGTCGTGGATGGTTTGGAGGATCGAACGGCGTTGTTCAGGATCGTCTGGGAGGAAAATTTTGCAGGTAAAGAGGTGGTCTGGTAACAGCGTCCGGGGAAGGTCAGAATCCACCCCCTTGTTAAGGTCTTTCCTTCAGGAGAGGAGGTCAGCCACTGTGTTGGTCGTACCAGCAATATGTTCGAGGGTGTAGTCGAAATCCTGAAGGAACTCAATCCACCGTGCTTGTTGTCCAGACACTTTTTGGGGCTCGTGAAAGTATTGAAGGTTTTTGTGGTCTGTAAGGACCCGGATGGGGTGTTTTGCACCAAGAAAGAGGGGTCGGCCACATTTAAATCCAACAACGACCCCTGTGAGTTCCCTATCATGGACATCATAGTTCTTCTCGGCCGGGAGAAGGCTTCGGGAGTGGAAGGCCACTGGGTGGACCCCATCATCATGTTCCTGAGCAATAACAACTCCAAGTGCATATCCAGACACGTCGGTGTGCATGATGAAGGGGCGGTTCCAATCAGGTGTCTTCAGGACTGGTTCCGAGGAACAGACATCTTTGAGCTGTTGGAAGGCATGCTGACATTCATCTGACCATTCCCATTGCCAGTTCTTGCAGGTGAGGTCGTTGAGTGGTCGGGCAATATTGGAGAAGTCGGAGATGAAGGTGTGGTAGAAATTGCAGAACCCTAGGAAGCTGCGCACATCTCGGACGTTTGACGGAGTGGGCCACTGGGTAATCCCCTGGATCTTAACAGGGTCCATGCGAACTTGGCCATTGCCAACTATCATGCCCAAGTACTCTATCTCCCTCTGGTGGAACAGACATTTCTTGGGTTTGAGGAACAACCCGAGTTTCTCTATCCGCTCCAGCCATTCATGGACGGCTTCCTTGTGTTCTTCCAGGGAACCCTTTGTGTGGATTACAAAGTCGTCCATGTAGACTGATCCTGTCTGCTTGGCTTTTAGGTCTTTGAAGTTGTCATCCACCATTGTCTGGAAGGTGGCCAGGGATTTCGTCATGCCGAAGAACATTACTGTGGGCTCGAACAGGCCGTCACTGGTTTTGAACGCACCTTTCCACTCGCCGCCTTCCTTGATGCGGACGTTATTGTATCCCCATCGCACATCAAATTTGGTGAACCACTCTTTATTGGAGATTTGATGAATTAGGTCGGAGATGAGGGGTAGTGGGTATTTGTTGGGTATGGTCCAGGTGTTTAACCGTCTGTAGTCCTGGACGGGGCGAAGCTTCCTATCCTTTTTCTTGATGAAGAAGAAGCCGCTAGCATATGGGGATTTGGACCGTTGGATGTGCTTTAGCCTTAAGTTAGTGGCCAAGAACTTCTTCTGTTCTTCTCGCTCTGCGGGCGACAGAGGGTATACCCTACAGTTGATGGATGCTGGTGCATCTGGTTTGAGGTCGATGGCGTGGTCCCAAGGGCGTCGGTTGGGGAATTTCTCCGAATCCTGCTCATTGAAAACAGTCACATAGCGGCGGTACTCTGGCGGCACCAGTTCTTGCCAGGGTTTCTCCTGCTGGTCCTTGACTGCTTCTGCGGCTAGTTGTTGGGCCACTGTAGTTCTCCGGACGGTGATCCTTTGCCAGACTTCATCGCCGGGGGTCCATCCCTCTAAGGAACGTACCCAGAGCGGAGCACCTCGTCTCCTTTTCTTCCTCCCTTTCGGCAAGATAAGACATTGGTCCATGTCCAGCATGGACGCGGTGGTGGATCCTTCGACGTGTGCCTTTCCCCAAGTTGACCTGCGGTTCATTGGCTTCCAGAAAAGGGTAGCCAAAGATGAAGTCATTGGGGCCGATGTCCACGATGAAGAATGGGTGTGTCGCTTTGATCCGTGGTGGTCGACAATAAGGTCTACCGCTTCGCTGATTTTTCCTGCTTTGTTAGGGGTCCTGTCCACGTTGCGAACCGTTCGGGGGGACGTGAGTTTCCTGGGTTTGATCCTGAGTTTGTTTACTGCTCGGGGGTTAATGAAACATTCTGTCGCTCCACTGTCTAGGAGCG
This sequence comes from Russula foetens, assembly GCA_003316565.1. Lineage (NCBI taxonomy): Eukaryota > Fungi > Basidiomycota > Agaricomycetes > Russulales > Russulaceae > Russula > Russula foetens. The sequence goes on from QFFA01001531.1 coordinate 46,234, forward strand.
CCTTTCGATCGACTCGTTTTTTGCTGGTTCGGATCATGAATGGCACATAAATCGCTTTATTCTTTGATCTGTACAGGGAACCAGCCCCTACTGCCTGAATGAGAGTCGTTACATTCAGGCTTCGACAAAACCCACGTCTGCTCCCAGCTCTTGGAGCCTCCTTACGAATGTATCCCTTTCTTCATCACTGAACTTCTGCGTATACATGGCGAGAGCCGTGGGGTCGCATCGATAATCGGGGAGATCATCCTCCTGCACAGAGTTGATAATCTCCACTGTCCTGCTCGCCTGCTGACGTTCCTTCTTTGAAGGGCAGCTTCGTGCGAGATGTCCCTGCCTTCTGCATTCGAAACAGCGGCTGGTTTTGCAGTACTCTTCTTTGTCTTTATCACTAGTGGCCTTGTGGGCCACTGCTGAGGTGTCCATGGCGTCGTCGTTTCGAGGGGGAAGGCGTGGTCGAGCAGGCTGTGAGTTGCCTTGACCTTGGCCCCGCTGGTACCCGCCACGTCCCTGCCCTTGGGCTGGTCGGCGCCAGTAGAAGTTCCCAAAGTTCCCGGGGCGACGTTGCCCCTCATTGGGTTGTGGGTTGGAGGGTTGGGACCGTCCAAAGCTATCCTTGATGGCCTGGAGTCGAAGCCAACTTCGCTGCTGTTCTTGTGCGCCTTCGCACCATTGTCGGAAGTTGTTTGGTTTGTTGTAGCGAACAAGGGCTTCCACCAAGGGGAAGGGAAGTCCCTGAGCAAACAGCTTCAGGTTCAATGCATCGTCTACATCAACTCCTGCCCAATGGGCAAGGCGTTCAAAGGAAGCAATGTATTCGTCGACGTTTCCCTCCTTCATCTTGAGCATGGTCATTGCTTTTTGGGCCTTTTCGTTTTCAGCGTAGTCAATGAAGGCATCCTTGAACTCTCGCTCTAGAGCTTGCCAAGGAGAGCATCCTAGAAGTTGTCCCGGGTTATTGTGGATGTCATCCAGGTACTCGTACATCCGCTCGGTCCATCCTTCTACCTTGGGCCCTTCAATGAGGGATAGGAAGTATGTGCATTTTTTGATGGGGTCTCGAGCGATGGACGCTGTGTTGTTCATCAACATGAACCAGCAGAATTGGGTGAGGAATCGCATCGTGCGGTCCCTATTCCCGTCGAAACGATCCGGGGGGTTGCCGTTGAGGCAGACATGTCCCATCCCTTGGAGGGCATTCACAGTCATGGGGTCGTCCCCTGTTCCTCCTGGCATTCCGGGTGCTCGGGGAGGTCTGTCGGTGGGGGAGGATCGGCGTCAGTCGTCATCATCATCGTCATCATCGTCATCATCTGGTGGGCCTTGTCCGAACCCTGGCTGCATCCCTGTTGTGCGCGCCTGGAATTGCGCGAATGATTCACTGCTGGGCAGCAAGGGGGTCGGCATAGGCATTGGTTCGATCGTCTCAGGGACCGAAGTGATTTGGATGGGAGCTACGTGTGATGTTTTGGGGGGAGCAGCAGAAGGGGGGCATGTGATCGGTTCTCCTGAAGCTTGGAGTTGTGCATAGTCGATCCCATTTAATGGGGCATTGATCAGGGAGAGTGTTGGTCTGGTGAGGCGGTGGGCTTCCCATTTGGTGTTTCATCGGCAGATTTCGAACCAGACTCCATAGATGTTGGAGACTGCAATCTTTGCTCCATTCAGGGTGGCATAATAGCCGGTCCACAGGACTGATGTGGTCCCTAGTACGCAGAATTCGGTATTGACGGCATATTCCGTCGGGACTGTGTCCCTCTGCTCCAGCAGTGCATGTCGCAAACTTACTACTTTATGAAGTAGCGAGGTAAGCAGCGACGTGGGCAGAGAGTTGGAGGTGACTGATGAAGAGCAAGAGGTAGGCAATGTAGAGCAGGAATAAGGAGATAGCTAAGTAAAGCTGGGGCTCCAGAGTGGATAGTGGGGGGTAGACAAGAGAATAGTCTGGGGACTATTCGCTACATTTCACAGGTCTTATATACTAATACAGGGTGGTCTGTGCGCAGCCTTTAGGGCAGGCACTAGTACAGGTGACAGGTGTAATCTATCCATATATGGTACACGGTCAGGAGAGTCTATGGAGAGGCTATCAGATCTTATCGGGGATTTGGGGAAATCCAAGATCTGCTGAGGTTCCCAATATGGGACGTACTCTAGAGAGGCTATGGGGAACCCCCTGGAAAATCCCAAGATCCGATCGGGGATTCCCTTTGTCTTGGTAAGCGTCCTTTGGCTTGGTAATACTGATGACCTTCTAGGTATTGGTCAATGGCTTAGTAACTCGTCCAAAGCGGATGGGATCACGTACTCTCTGATCACGTGATCGGTCTGGGTCATGTGACAGGTCATGTGACCTGAAAAGTGGGGAGAGGTCACGTGACCAGTCAGGTGATACTTTCCCAGGGTCACGTGACCTTAAGTTCAACTTGGTTACTTGGCTGTAACTTGGCTTTAGGGGCGGACTTGGTGGACTTAGGGGCATCGTTCTCAATCCCCTCTTAAGGTCATGTGATCCAGGAGTGTGTGTGGAGGTCACGAACGCGGCCGAAGG